>CAUYRH010058264.1:0-16011 GCA_963574655.1 Perodicticus potto
ACCTGCTGTCCTCCCTGTGGGAGGGGCCGGCTGCCCCTCCGCCATTCAGGGGGAAACAGTTTACAGCAGTTTCCGCGGGTATGAACTATATTTCAAACACAACAATCCACCAAATTGCTGTGCGTTGCCAAGTGCTCATCCACTCCGACAATTCACACGGTGAAAGGTCCAGTATTCCCTCCCTCTCACCTGCTGACTGGAGAGTGATGAACTACCGGACTGTCACCGCCGCCATCTTCCGAAAAACCCCCTCTGTCTGTGTTTTTTGTTCACATGTGCAGACCAGTGCTTGCCGCATGTTAGGCATCTAATGAATAGTTGTTGAAGGAACAGCGTCTAAAAGTAAGAGAGATAGGTGGGATTTTTTTTAATGAGCTGTTTATTCCATTCTGTTTTGTTTTTATCCCATTGCACTTCTCTTTAAGCAGGGAATAGAATTTTACAAAGCACATATAAAGGAAAATGAGAGAGAGAGCTTAGGACCATTTCTTCCTGTTCATGGCTTAAAGACCAGATCTCCCTCTGCAGATGGTAAGGCAAATTGAAATAGTTCATAGGGGTTCACAGTCAGGCCTGGTTTTCATGGGATACTGAGAGGAAGCATTTGAAGTGACTTCGTTTCGAGGCAGCCTTCAGAGGGGCCTCATACCATATGTGGATGTAGCCTGGCATATGAACTGACCATGATCCTTTCCCCTCTTCACTAGCTGGGGCCACACTTCTCTAGTCTTGACAGATAACTTCTACTTAGAATTACACATCATTTTCTCTCCAGAGACTTTTCTCAGTCCTTACAGTTTAATATATACGTGACAAAAACCAAAACATTTCTCCTACATAAGATTCAATAGTATACAAAAGCTAAGAGAACTTAACTTGCATTTTCAAAGGGTTTATGGGATACTAGCCTAATTGAGTTTTCATATTCCTAAGCTTACCTCAAGTTTTCTGTCACTTTCATATTTTAAAATACCATCTCCCAAATATGTAGCACTTCTGAGCTGAAAAGGGAGTCCCATTAAAGTATCGTAAGGAGAAATATGAGGCTTCCAGTAAAGTGAAGAATTTCTTTGAAAAGCCTCTTTGACACATAGGATAATCTCAGTAAGAAACATCTTGAGTCATAGGTCTCATCCATGTAAAGAAAGCAACAATAAAATCAGTTGAAAGAATGAAGTATTTATTGTTTGAATGAGGATGGACACTCAGGTATTAGTGCCTTGTCATATGCTGTATGCTTTTCTTCTGGGAAGAGGGTTGCAGAGTGTAGTGAAGGCTCATTATTCTTTTTTTTGAAATGGAGTCTCATTTCATCACTCTCGGTAGAGTACTGTGGTGTCATAGCTCACTGCAACCTCTAACTCTTGGGCTTAAGAGATCCTCCTGCTTAGCCTCCTGAGTAGTTCAGACTACAGGTTCCCACACAATGCCTGGCCAATTTTTCTATTTTTAGTAAATACAGGGTCATGCTCCTGTTCAGGGTGGTTTTGAACTCCTAAGCTCAAGCAATCTTCCTGTTTAGGCCTCCCAGAATGCTAGGATTATAGCTATGCTCCACCATGTCTGACTATTTTTTTTTTTAAGTCGTGGTTGAAAACACATACTATAAAATGTGTTGTCTTAACTATTTTTAAGTGTACAGTTCAATATGTTAAGTATACTCACATTGTTGAGAAATAGATCTCTACGTTTTTATTTTACAAAACCAAAACTATTACCTATCAAAAAACTTATTGTAGTAGGACTGACGGGTTCATGCCACAGTAAGTGACCAACCTGGAAATCTTAGCAGCTGCACATAAAAGGAGTTTATTTCTTGCTCCCTGTAGGTCCAATGGGGTTTTAGGTCACCCTGTCAACCTTCTTGATGCCGTAGCCCTTTAATACAGTTCCTGTGGGTTGTGACTCACAGGTTGAGAACCACTGGTCTAGGGAGCTGATATTCATGTGTTGGTTCAGCCTCCCAGACTGCTGAGCTCTTGGTAATTCCATGTCTACATGTGTTCCCACAATCACTGTGTCAGAAGGAGAAAGCAGAACCAGAGATTGGAGTAAGTACAGTTATATACTGGTTAGAAGTGAAACACTTCATGTCTGTGTGTCACATTTCATTGGCCAAACAAAATCACCTGGCCAGAACTAACATCAAGAGCATAAAGAAAAGCAATGCCCTATCGAAGAGGAACCTGGAAAGCTTGGTGAGTGGTGCTGACAACTATGGAATTCAGTAGAGATCTTCAGGATCAGTTGAAAGCTGGAGGAATGATATTATTGAAAAAACAACCAGGCAAAGATACTAGGATGGTTTGTAAAATAAGTCTGCAAGAAGCAAACTCTTCCTGTTCTAATATAGTAAATAATATAACCCCATTATGATTCCTACGTGGTGTTGGTTCAGAGCAGAGCTTTGATAGTAATTGGTATGGAAGTTGACGTGATGGACACAGAGGGACATGGCACAGTGGAATTTATAGATGTCCCCTGTACCTGTTGGTTATTTTCCACAAGCACTGTGGTTTTTCTCCTCCAAACTTCGAAATCTACTGTGATTCTAAAAATGAAATAGAAGGAAGTGCTGCTGATCTGTAATTGCTCAGGACACTTTCCAGCTGCCCTCTCAGCAGGTCCTTCTGTGTAACTTGTTTTTTTCATGATTGTAACTCTAGTAAAGTGATTTTTAAAAAGTCTCTGTGAGTTTGGTACATAGAAATGAGTTGAACCATGACTCAGAGCACCAGCTTTTCACGCGGACTCAGTACAGAAGTTGTCACGCACTTGGGGTAAATGGCTCCAGCTGTGAAAGTAGCCAATACGACATGCTTTTCCATATATAGAACTCTTGGGGTTATTATGGCTACTTGATGAGTATAACCAGGAAGTGAGGAGGGGTCTGGGGAAAACACAATTCTATCAAAGGATAGTGCTTTGTGCTGTAATGATCTTCATGGTCAAAGAGCTGGGGCTTCTGTTCCAGGCTCAGTACTTTCTAGGGTGGTCTGGTCACCTTCAACCTCAGCTTCCGTATCTGTGTAATGGTGTAGGAGAGGATAATCCCTCTAGTCTCACAAGATTTCTGGAAGAATAGACAACTATAGCGAATTTGAGATTTATCAATGATTGCGACTTGTGGGTTTTTTCTTTCTCAACAGGGAGAATAATTTGGGGCAAGATGGTTTAGATTTTTCAAAATAAGAATAATCCTTTTAAGGGTTTTTTTCTTAAAGATTTTCTTTTAAAGTTGTGTACTTCATTAAAATATTTCAGACTTAAAGAGAAAATTCTAGTTCCATTCTTCTTAGAAGTCCTTAGACGACTACGTGATAAAGGTTAGCATTTGAATTCATTTTTCACTTTTTTGAGATTCCAATTCAAATTGGAATGAGGAGAGAAGATGTTTTGATTAAACTTTGGACTTGCTCTCTCTGTTAAAAACAAGGCTCACTGGTGTCAGGAAAGAGTCTGAGTTCAGGCCAGAGAGAAACACCAGGCAGATGCCAGTGAGAAATTGCTGGCTAGGCCAGACAGATACCAGCAGGGATAGTTCCTTGAAGACTTCAGATGTGGCTTCAAAGCAATAGCACCTTCTGGGCTGTGCAGATTAAGTTCAGGGTATGGCCTTTAAAAAGGCAAGGGTGCAGAGAGGAAGAAAAATTGTAGAGTGATATAGGATGACAAATAATGATTACAGCTAAGAAATACTGAGCTATGGTAATGCTCTAAGGATAATAAAAATGGCTGACATTTATGTAGAGCTTGGCATGGACTGGGTCTTACACCAAGGAGAACTGATCACAATTCCCAAAGATATGATCCTTAGAACCAGGATACCAAATGTTGAAATCCCCAAAGAGCAAAATATTGAAAATGTAATTCTGGAAAAATGAAAAAAATTCTTTAAGTGATATTTATGGACATTTTAAAAAGAGGATTTATTTGAGAAACATAGCAGAACACTTTATAGGCCACTTTATATGATAAAATGGGCAGTAACATGCATATTTTTTCAAGCATGAATAGTTTGCTACAACTGTTACCATAGGTATAACAATTATGAGCAGACAAACTGTCCACATAAGTATACAGGTCAAAAAGAGAAATGTGTATATACATATCACTGTGGTTGGTAATTGGGTGCACCCACTTTTATAACTGTGGTCATCTGAAACAATATGAACAACCTGAGTCTTTTGACAAGATAGATCAGAATCGGCAGTAGGTTACCATCATATATGCTAGAGCTGAGGTCTTGAGAAATTTTATCTTTTGCAAATGAGGACGTACCAAAAAGACGTCTCTTTTTTGGTGTTTTTATACATACACATGATATTTTCACACAAAGGCAGCTTTGCAGTAAAACACTTTTGTGGAATCTAACGTGCCAAAAACAAGTTAGACCTCTCTGAAAGTCTGTACACATTTTAAGTATCTCTAACTTTCTGTCCCATCCTACACCTTCGTATTCCACAGCCATTCCTAGGTACCTTACTTCACAACTCCAAGACTTCTCTTCTATCCTAAGTGTATGTGCCCTTGTGTTACCCACTTCACCTTTATATTTTGGTATATTTTGATGGTGGAGGACTCAAAAAGAGTGGGCCAATGTCTACACCTCCATAGCAGAACTCATGAGGAAGACTAGAAGTGCTCCTGGGTTAATAACTTAGGTCTTATCACACAAGTATTTGCTGACCAGCAACATACCACATGGGGGTGGGGAGGGAGGGTTGGAACAAGTGCTTTCGCATATGGCCTGCAAAGTATTGTGGTGACCTGTGGGCACCAGCTGGTTGTCTTTGACACACAGGTCTTCATTTCTGATTCTCCAGAGACTCATTGAAAGGCTATTAGTTTAAATTTAATTTTGCACTGGAGAATGCTTTTAATGTAGGCAGTCTCACCAAGTCAGCTCTCAGTCGTGTTCAAATACTTACTGACAGATGTGTTTGGCCTCTAGAAGGGATTCACACGCAGTGGTTTATAAAGGAGAGTCCCCAGTAGGATAAATGAAAGCATCTTTCCCTTCTACAAAAAAAAAAAAAAGTATTATCCTTTCAAGTCAAACACCTACAATGTCTGTATCTCATTTATCTACATAATTATATCCCATTACGGTATTATGGTTTCTTTAACCCTAGTACCATTGTAGTCTTGTTCAGAGAAGAAGGGAAATGTTTATTAATTTGAGCCAGATGGAAAGCTTGATAGATTTTACTATTATGCCCAAAAGAGCACTGTTTGAGAAATATAATTGATGCTTAGCAAATTGGATGCATACTTTGCCATACTTGCCAGCTCAGGGTTAGTGCATCCTTTTTTTGAACTGCAGTCAAGTTGAAGTTATAAGCCACCAAAACATTTTGAAGTAAGATCTTATAGGTAATCCTACAGCTATGTACACAATTTTAAAAGGGATATGATAACTATAGTTTTTGGAGGAAGAGCTTATTTGTGGGAAACAAACTTTGTTCTGTTGCAGTGGAAAATAAGCAAAAACAATATTGACCTAATTGACTTTCCCATTTAAATATAACAAAGATATACACACAAGCTGACCTAGATGTTAAGTGGTCCAATAAAATAGCAAGATTTATATGCTGTCTGAGATACTGGGATTATGTATGTGTGCTTGATTTTATAGAATAAGCTGAAGCAACAATGATGGTGATAAAACCATAAATGACTAAAATACCAGAGTAATCAGAAATCTTACCATGATAAATGGTCCACATTTCCTCATAAAACCTTTATCTTTGTACCTAATATGTAGGTAAAGAGGAGAGATTTGTGTTTCATATTGATGACACCAACTGATAATTTATGTTCCATATCCATTTTTCTCTGTTTTACTGGGCGCATTACTTACCGGTAAGGATGGAATTCCTGAGCCACTATTGTGATTAGATGGGGCCATCTGACACAGTTCTGAGTAATGACACATGAGTAGATGTGATAGTTCAACTTCCAAAAAATACCGTGTAAATGAGGACGTGTGCTTGTGCCCTGCCTTGCCCCTCTCTGCTTTCTTGGCGCAGACATGAGCCTAAAGCGAATTAGCCAGATTGGAAGCAAAGATGGAGAAGGCAGGTTGAGACTGGTGGGGCTCCCTTTCTAGACCTCAAGCTCTCTCACCTGGGCTGTTGCATGAGAAAGAATCTTCTATCCTGTGGAGCCTATGTATTCTTATTCTTTTTGTCATAACAGCTTGATTATGCCACAATTAATATGGAATTCTAAACTTCCTTACCAATTCTTTGAGAGAAGAGTTTCCATGAGCAACAAAATCCCCTCCACAAAGGCTGATGAAAGGAGAAGATAGTTCAAGTTACCATACTGTCCCTTTTAAATGGTGGAATGAGCAAAGCGTCACCAAGGAAAAGATGTTGGGGAGAGCTTCACAGACAAAGGGAAATTTGCACTGAGGCTTGAGGGCCACATTTGCACATGTCAGCTGGAGAAAATCTGAGCAAGGACAAGGAAGCATGTGGCTAAAGTGTATGGTTTCTGGTGAGATGGCAAAAAACAACTCCACAAATCTATGCTCACGAGATCATTTGTACACTTTGTAAAGGAGTTTGGGATTTATTCCATATGTAATGAAGATGACAAATCAATTGAATTGTCAAACAATTCAAATTGTGAAATTGAAAATACAAAAATATGTGTTTAGAAAAAATAGTCGGCAGCCAGGAAGGGGACAATTTGGAATGAAGGGAACATGGAGTCAGGGGACCATGGCATCCCGGACTCCTGTCGTTACCTACTTTTAGTCAAGGCTGTTATCTATCCATCTATCTATCTACTTTACACTAAGCATAGTATTTCATATTTTGAACTCAGTGTGTTATGTTTTTGACACAATAAAGAAGCATATTTTATTTTTGTAAGTTTGTACACGTCCCTTTTCACTACACATCTGTGCGCCTCTGTGGTATACGGACCACACTCAGGCAAATATTCACCTATGCGTGCTGGGATGTGTTTCCAATTGTTCGAATATTGAAACGCCACCCTATCCGCTCTTAGGTAGCTGCTGTCCTGAGCTCCTGTGTGTGTCTCCCACCCCTACAACTCTGGCTCCCAGCTGCACCCCAGCAATCTGGGGGCTCCTCTGGATTCAGTAACCAGTGTCTCAGGACCTTGGACTACCCTTTAGGTGGCTTCTGTTTTGACTGTTTGAGCCTCCTCAAGGTCAGTTTTTAAATATCAATATTATAAACATCAATCCTGGAAGCACATGTACATATTGTAGACTATTTTTTCTATAAAAGCAGCAGGAAGAAAGGAGGAAAGGGAACAAATTTGAGACACCCTTTGAACATAAAATATACTCAAGACTTGATACTTGGTTAAATGTGGGAGTGAAGAAAAGGAAGAGTTACAGATTCTGGGAATTTAGTTTGTGTCGATAGATGACTGGTGATACCATTTACTAGAGAAGAGACACACACTTGGGGAAGGAGAGCACAGTTTGGATTGAGGTGCTATTTTAACTTCCACATGGGGATGATTCAGAGCCAGTTGGATACAGTGGTGTGTGGTAGACGTTTAACAGCTCACCCTCCAACAATGCCCTTCCCCCTTTTTAGTATCATTTGCTGATTTCAGTGGTGTAAATACTCTCACCTTGTCCAAATTTAGGTGTACAGGGTGATGTCACTGACTCCGACTTGGGAAGGGAAGGGCTCGCTCTCCTCTCACCGCCCATCTGGCACGTCCCAGATGCTCAGCGCTGGTTGTCCACATGAGGAGTGAAGACGGTTGATAGATTTGTAGTCAACAAACCCTGTGTTTTAAAACCTTTACCCTGTGCTGAGTTTTGCTTTTTGCTCCAGCATTTGGTAAATTAAAAAATAAAATTCTGGTTTGCTCTGAAGAAGAATGTGTATTTGCGGACGCTGTGCGCCATGTTCTATTTATGTTCATTTGATCAGGTTTGTCCATTTTATTCCGGTTTTCTATGTTCTACTGATTTCCTCATCTGCTACACTCATTGTTACTGACAGAGATTTGTTAAAAATTCTCAATCTTATTGGGAATTGGCTTGTTTTAGTTTTCTGCATTTTTGAAACCATGTTGTATAAGTAAATAGAAAAAGGAATTTCTTTTAGGTGACCTGAAATTTTGCTTGTTGCAACTTGCCGCTTTGTATCTCCAGAAATGCCTTTTGTCTTAAAGGCTCTTTTAGCGGAGGTTTACATGACTATGCTAGCTTTCTTTTACATGATATATCTTTGTCTTTTCCATATCCTTAAGTTTCAGGTATTTCTGTTATAAATAGCATGTTCTTTTTTTATTTTTGTTGAGACAGAGTCTCACTATGTTACCCTCAGTAGAGTGCCATGGCGTCACAGCTCACAGCAACCTCAAACTCTTGGGCTTAAGTGATTCTCTTGCCTCAGCCTCCCAAGAAGCTGGGACTATAGGCACTCACCACAATGCCTGTCTATTTTTCTGTTGCAGTTGTCATTGTTGGTTAGCCAACCCGGGCAGGGTTTGAACCCGCCACCCTCAGTGTATGTGGCTGGCACCATAATCACTGTGCTACGGGCACCGAGCCAGCACATTCTTTTTTAAAAAAAAATTAACCCTGATAATTTTTTCCTTTTAATTAGAATGTTTATTCCATTTGCTTTTGTGTAAACCATAGTCCAGTCAGGAGATAGAAACTGCACAGTAAATTAAATAATGAAAATCAAATATAAAGCATTCTACATGTATAAACTTTTTATGGAGCATTGTCTGTAAAATAATTCCCTTTAAAAGTGATGCCGGAATTTCAGGCTCTTGGTCTCCGTGATTCGAAGAAGAAATCGACGGACCACAAGAGTAGTGGTAAGTCAGGATTTATTTACAAGAAAGAAAAATTAGAAGTACAAGAAAAACCAGACCTCCAGGCAAAGAGGACCCAGGAGGGGAACAAGCTCTCCTGTTCCCTCTCCGAGGTCCAGCTCTCCTGTTCCCTCTCTGAGGTCTAGCTCTCCTGTTCCCTCTCCGAGGTCCAGCCGAGGTCTGCCTGAAGAGGAACAAGCTCTCCTGTTCTCTCTCCGAGGTCCAGCTGAGGTCTGCGTTGGAGAGGAACAAGCTCTCCTGTTCTCTCTCTGATGTCCAGCTGAGGTCTGCCCATGACAGCGCTCTGCAAAGGGGTTTATATAGTCCCAGGGAGTTGTTTTGCCCGGAACTTCTTAGGGCGTGGGTCTTCATCAGTTACAGCCAGCCAATGAAGACCCAGGCCCTGGAAACTGACATGATATTGACCAGTCAGATGTGCAGAAAGAGAAGACAGCAAGCCGCCATCCATGAAATGGACTAGCCAGAAGAGCCCGGGGAGAAGACAGCAAGGCGCCAGTGTCTTCTGCACAGGTGTCCGGCCCTTCCGCAAGCTGGTTCCGCCATCTGCCACAGCATCAGCACCGCCAGGGCCAAGGCGGCGTTTGTAGGGCCGCCTTCTCCTGCACCACCAGGGCCAAGGCGGCGGTTGTAGGGCCACTTTGTCCTGCATCAGAAATATGAGCAGGCTCAGCACTCCATAGCACAGCCACATACACCTAAGGTGGCAGGTTCGAAGCCGGCCCAGGCCAGCTAACCAGAAATGACAATTGAAACAAAAACTAGCCAGGTGTTGTAGCTAGCACGTATAGTCCCAGCTACTTGGGAGGCTGAGGCAAGGCAATTGCTTAAGCCCAAGAGTTGGAGGTTGCTGTGAGCTGTGATGCCACAGTATTCTACCAAGGGTGACATAGTGAAACTCTGTCTCAAAAAAAAAAAAAAAGAAAGAAAAAGAAAAAGAATATGAGCAAATATGGTTCGTCACCTGTAGCTCAGCAGCTAGAACATCAGCCACATACACCAAAGCTGGCAGGTTCAAATCCAGCCCAGGCCTGCCAAACAACAATGACAACTACAACCAAAAAATAGCCGGGCATTGTGGCGGGCACCTGTAGTCAAAGCTACTTGGGAGGCTGAGGCAAGAGAATCACTTAAGTCCAAGAGTTTGAGCTGTGATGCCATAGCACTCTACTCAGGGCAACATGGTAAGACTCTGTCTCAAAAAAAAAGAAAAAAAAAGAGAAAGAAAGAAATGTGAGCAAATAGGCCAGGTGTGGTGGCTCACGCCTGTGATCCAAGCATTCTGGGAGGCCAAGGCAGGTGGATTGCCTGAGCTCAAGAGTTCCAGACCAGCCTGACCAAAGCAAGACCTCATCTCTAAAAATAGCTAGGCTTTGTTGTGGGCGCCTTTAGTTGCAGCTAGCTACTCAGGAGGCTGAAGCAAGAGAATTGCTTGAGCCCAGGAGTTTGAGATTGCTATGAGCTATGATGTCACAGCACTCTATTAAGGGCAACAAAGTGAGAAAAAAAAATATGAGCAAACGATATGAAAAGATAATTCACAAAAGAAATATAAATTACAAAAATATTTTTGGGCTGGGCGCCATCACTCAGGCCTAGAAGCCCAGCACTCGGAAAGGCCAAGGCAGGTGGATCACCTGACCTCAGGAATAGGAGACCAACCTGAGCAAGAGCAAGACTTTGTCTCTACTAAATACAGAAAAACCAGCCAGGCATTGTCCTATAGTCTAGGTGAGTACCTATAGTACTAGCTACTTGGAAGGCTGAGGCAAGAAGATTGCTTGAGCACAGGAGTTTGAGTTTTCTGTGAGCTACGATGCCATGGCGCTCTACCTAGGGCCACTGAGTGTGCTTCTGTCTCCAAATAAAAAAAAAATTGATTGCGGCAAAATATATGTAACACAAAAAATTGCCAAAAATGGCTAAATGTATAGTTCATTGGTATTGAGTACATTCACATTGTTGTACAGCCGTCACCACCTTCCACCTCAGAACTTTTTCATTTTCCCAAGCTGAAAATGTGTCTCCATGAAACACCAACACTCAGTTCCTGCTTCCCCCCAGCCCCTGGCATCCACAGCTCGACTTTCTGTTTCTATGAGTTACTACTCCAGGGACCTCATGTAAGTGGAACCCTACAGTGTTTGTGCTTTTTTATCTGCCTTATCCCACTCAGCACGTTTTCAAGGTTTATCCACATTGTAGCACATGTCAGGATTTCCTTCCTTTTTTTTTTTTTTTTTAAATTCTGCCTTTATTTCTTGGTTGCATCCGTCATTGTTGTTTGGCGGGCCCGGGCTGGATTCGAACCCGCCAGCTCGGATGTACGTGGCTGGCGCCTTAGCCCGCTGAGCCACAGGCGCCGAGCCCAATTACACCTCATTTTTGCATCTACGACGTTTTGTTAGCCCACTCATCTGTTGGTAGACATTTGGGTTGTTTTCACATTTGTCTATTGTGAACGATGCTGCTGTGAATGCGGGTATACATCTGCTTGTGCCTTTCAGTTCTTTAGGGCATGTATCCTAGAGTGGAACTGATAGAGCAAATGGCAATTTATATTTAATTTATGAGGAATCATGTTACTTTCCAAAGTCTGCACCACTTTACATCCTCCCCAGCAATGCACATTCTATTTCTTCATGTCATTAACATTTGTTGTCTGTAAAAATTCTTTTAACTGCATTAGTGATAAAGTGCAAATTAAAGCAACAGATGGTGGTCCCTGTGGCTTAGTGGGTAGAGTGCCAGCCCCATATACTGAGGGTGGCAGGTTCGAGCCCAGCCTCGGCCAAACTGCAACAAAAAAAATAGCCGGGCATTGTGGCGAGTATCTGTAGTCCCAGCTATTTGGGAGGCTGAGGCAAGAGAATCGCCTAAGCCCAGGAGTTGGAGGTTGCTGTGAGCTGTGACGCCACAGCACTCTACCAAGGGCAATAAAGTGAGATTCTATCTCTACAAAAAAATAAAATAAAATAAAATAAAATAAATAAATAAAGCAACCGAGATACTGTTTTTGCCTATTGGTTTAGGAAAAATTAAAAACAATAATATTTCACATTGGTAAGGATGTAGGCTAAAGGGCATGCCTGTAGGCTTGGTGGGAAATGATCTTTTAAAAGGGAAATTTGGGCTTGGCACCTGTGGCTCAATGGGCTAAAGCGCCAGCCACATACACCTGAGCTGGCGGGTTCGAATCCAGCCCGGGCCCGCCAAACAACAATGACGGCTGCAACCAAAAAATGGCCGGGCGTTGTGGCGGGCGCCTGTAGTTCCAGCTAATTGGGAGGCAGAGGCAGGAGACTCGCTTGAGCCCAGGAATTGGAGGTTGCTGTGAGCTGTGATGCCACGGCACTCTATCCAGGGTGACAGCTTGAGGCTCTGTCTCAAAAAAAAAAAAAGAAAAAAGAAAAAAAGAAAAGGGAAATTTGGTGGTACTTATCAAAATTTTCCATGAACATATCATCTGTGATGGTTCAGTTTATGTGTCAGCTTGGCTATTCCATGATGTCCAGTTATGTGGCCAAACATTATTCTGAATATTTCTGTGATGGTGTTTTGGATGAGATTAACATTTAAATTGGTAGGTTTTGTTGTTTTTTTTTATAGGCACCCGCCACAACACCCGGCCATTTTTTGGTTGCAGCCACCATTGTTTGGTGGGCCTGGGCTGGATTTGAACCCGCCAACTCAGGTGTACGTGGCTGGCGCCTTAGCCCGTTGAGCCACAGGCGCTGAGCCAAATTGGTAGGTTTTGAGTAAAGCAGTTTGCCCTCCATTATGTGAATGAACTTCATCCAATCAGTTAAAGGCATGAAAAAAAAAAAAAACAGATGGGCCAGGTACAGTGGCTCACACCTGTAATCCTAGCACTGTGGAAGGCCTAAGCAGGAGGGTAGCTTGGAAGCAGGAGTTTGAACCAGCCTGAGCAAGAGTGAGACTCTGTCTCTATGAAAAATAGAAAAATTAACAGGGTGTTGTGGAGGTCACCTGGAGTCCCAGCTACTTGGAAGGCTGAGATAGGAGTATCGCTTGAATCCAGGAATTTGAAGTTACTGTGAGCTAGGCTGAGCCCATGGCACTCTACCTGAGGTGACAGAGTGAGATTCTGTCTCAAAAAAGATAAAAAAAATCTACTCTATAGGACACATCTATAAGAACATTCAATGTAAAAATGTAATTTCTATTTTTTTTTTGAGACAGAGCCTCAAGCTGTCACCCTGGATAGAGTGCCCTGGCATCACAGTTCACAGCAACCTCCAATTCCTGGGCTCAAGCGAGTCTCTTGCCTCCACCTCCCAAGTAGCTGGGACTACAGGCTTCCGCCACAATGCCCAGCCATTTTTTCCGTCATTGTTGTTTGGCAGGCCCGGGCTGGATTCGAACCCACCAGCTCAGGTGTACATGGCTGGCGCCTTAGCCCACTGAGCCACAGGCGCCGAGCCAAAATGTAATTTCTAACAGCGTCCAAATATCCAACAATGAATTCTAGGAAATCATCATCGACTCCTTTTATGGGACAGCATGTGGCTAGAAAGAAGACAACAGACCTGTAACCATCGACCCGGAAGGAGATGGAGAGTACGTGGCTAGGTGGGAAGCACAGCGGCAAAGCGACATGGACAGCAGGATTCTGTTGGCACAAGTCTATTTACATGAGCGCAAAATCAGCCCATTTGTGTGTATGTAGTGCAGGAGAAGCTCTGGGAGGGCACTAAATTCTTAGACATAGCTAGTTCCAGGGAGTGGGATTCACTGAGGGGGAACCATGGGGAGGAAAGGAATTGAAACATTTAAATGTGTTTATGGTGGCCTCACACCTGTAATCCTAGCACTCAGGGAACCTAAGGAGGGAGGATCACTTGCATTCAGGAGTTCAAGACCAGCCTAAGCAAGTATAACTACCCTGTCTCTATTAAAAACAGAAATATTAGCTATAACGGAGGCCAGGCATGGTGGCTCACGCATGTAATTCCAGCACTTGAGAGGCTGAGGCAGGTGGATTGCCCTGAGCTCACAGGTTCGAGACCAGCCTGAACAAGAGTGAGACCCCCATCTCTAGACAGGCATGTGGCAAGCACCTGCTACAGTCCTAGCTACTCAAGAAGCTGAGGCAAGAGAATCGCTTAAGCCCAAAAGTTAGAGGTTGCTGTGAGTTGTGAGGCCATAACACTCTACCGAGGGCAACAAAGTGAAATTCTGTCTCAAAAAAAAAAAAAAAAAAAAAAGGAAGAAAGAAAGAAATATTAGCTGGACATTGTAGCAGGTACCTGTACTCCAGCTCCTGGGGAGGAGGAGTGCTTGAGCCCAGGAGCCTTAGGATGCTGTGAGCTGGGCTGATGCCACAGCACTCTAGCTTGGGTGACAGAGTGACACTCTGTCTCAAAAGAAAACAAGTGGTTTGTTTGTTTTTTGCAGTTTTTGCCTTGGGCTGGGTTTGAACCCACCACCTCCAGGATATAGGGCAGGTGCCCTACTCACTGAGCCACAGGCACTGCCCTGTTTGTTTGTTTTTTGAGACAGAGTCTCACTCTGTCGCCCTCAGTACAGTGCCGTAGTGTCACAGCTCACAACAACCTCAGACTCTTGGGCTTAAGTAATTCTGTTGTCTCAGCCTCCCAAGTAGCTGGGACTACAGGCACCCACCACAATGCCCGGCTATTTTTGGGTTGTAGTTGTTATTGTTGTTTTGCAGGCCTGGGCTGAGTTCGAACCCTCCAGCCTCGGTGTATGTGACTGGCATCGTAACCACTGTGCTGTGGGCACCGAGCCAGAAAAAAAGTGTTTATGTCTATATGATTTGAATTTACTAAAACAAGCATAGAATAATTTTGTTAAACATTTCGAAACCAAGGAGAGAAACGGAAATTCAGGTCAGGACCATTTTTTTCCAGTTTAGGGCAGAGCTTAAAATTGCTTAAAGTCAAAGGAATGAAATTTCCCATTTAGGCGAATTGGGCACTCCCCTCCGTGGACATAGAGGTCCCTGAACAAAATGAATTTGGACCATCTCTGGAGTAACTTTAGCCCCTCAGCTATCTAGGAACCAGAGTATCAGACACGTATTGCTGCACTGAGCTGCAGGTGACATGAAAGTACGAGTTCCTGCACCATCCCCAGCACCCAGGTGCTTCCCGAGGTGTCTGACAAACATTTGCAGTCAGCCATCGACACTCCATTCTTTTGCAGTAGCAAGTGTGTGGCAAGAACAGTTTGTAATTAAACTGCGGTGTGTACCGTGCACATTTGCATGAGGGCAGCTCAGCTGCTGGCTCTCTCAGAGCTCCTTTTGGTTGAAAGGTTCTTCAAATATCCCCCCAAATGTTGTAGACTTTACAATGTAAAGGGTGGGTCAGGAGGCATTTAGGGAGATGGAGGCTACTTAAAAATGTCCGTTCCAAACTCTCACTGTCCTGTGCTCCCTCTTCCTCCTCTACCCTCCCCTAAATCCCTGGGGAGAGGAGAGTCCCTCTCACAGATGATGACAGTCTCTACTTAGAGTGACAAAAAGCTTTGAGGGCTTAATGAGGCAGAGGATGACATGAGGCAACTGAATCTCCAGAGACTTTCTCTCTAATCTCCAGCTGCACAGTGTAGGGCTGAGGCTTCTTAAAAAAAAAAAAAAAAAAAAGGTCAGGTGCAGTGGTTCAGCCTGTAATCCTACACTCTGGGAGGTGGAGTGGGGAGGATCAATTGAGCTCAGGATTTCCAGATCAGCCTGAGCAAGACCCCATCTCTACTAAAAATAGAAAAATTAGCTGGGCATCATGTGGGCACCTATAGTCCTAGCTACTTGGCAGGCTGAGGCAAGAGGAACTCTTGAGTCCAAGAGTTCGAGGTTGCTGTGAGCTATGATGATGCTGTGGCACTCTACCCAGGGTGACAGAGTGAAAAAAAAAAAAAAGTGACCATTCTACCTGGTGGGACTGCAAACTAATACAACCTTTTTGGAAGGAAGTATGGAGAACCCTCAAAGAACTCAGGCTAGACCTCCCATTTGTTCCTGCAATCCCATTACTGGGCATCTACCTAGAAGGAAAAAAAAATCCTTTTATCATAAGGACACTTGCCCTAGACTGTTTATTGCAGCTCAATTTACAATCGCCAAAATGTGGAAACAGCCTAAATGCCCACCAACCCAGGAATGGATTAACAAGCTGTGGT
>CAUYRH010058266.1:0-46833 GCA_963574655.1 Perodicticus potto
GGATGTGGAGAGAAGGGAACACTTTTACACTGCTGGTGGGACTGCAAACTGATACAACCTTTTTGGAAGGAAGTATGGAGAACTCTCAAAGAACTCAAGCTAGACCTCCCATTTGATCCTGCAATCCCATTACTGGGCATCAATCTACCCAGAAGGAAAAAATTCCTTTTATTATAAGGACACTTGCACTAGACCGTTTATTGCAGCTCAATTTACAATCTCCAAAATGTGGAAAAAATCTAAATGCCCACCAACCCAGGAATGGATTATCAAGCTGTGGTATATGTACACTATGGAATACTATTCAGCCATTAAAAAAAATGGGGACTTTACAGCCTTTATATTAACCTGGATGGAAATGGAACACATTATTCTTAGTAAAGCATCACAAGAATGGAGAAGCATGGCTCTCATGTACTTAATTATGATATGAGGACAATTAATGACATTTAATGACACGGAGCGGGGAGGGAAGGGTAGAGCAGAAAGAGAAAGAATGAAGGAGGGGTGAGGAAAGGTAGAGCAGAGAGAGGGAATGAACGAGGCTGGTGGGATTTTGGTGCGTGCCACACCTTTTGGGGGCAAAACACGATTGTAAGAGGGACTTTACCCAACAAATGCAATCAGTGTAACCTGGTTTATTGTACCCTCAATGAATACCAAACAATAAAAAAAAAAAGAAAAAGGAAAAAAACCCACTTTTTATTTATTTATTCTTCATATATATTTAATTTTAATATATTTATGAGTACATAATGTTTTTATTTACATGGATGAATTCCATAGTGGAGAAGCCTTGGCTGTTAATATACTTGTCACATGAATAGTGTACATTATACCCAATAGATAATTTTTCATCCTGCACCCTCCTTCCACCCTCCCCCTCTGAGTCTTCAGTGTCCATTATGTCTCTGTGTGATTATATGTATCCATTGCTTAGCTCCCACTAATAAGTGAGAACTTGTGGTATTTGGTTTTTTGTTCCTGGGTTGCATCCCTTAGGATAATGGCCTACGGTTCCATCCAAGTTACTGCAAAAGACATTTCCTCCTTTTTAACAGCCAAGTAGTTTTCTGTGGCATATACATACACTACATTTTCTTTATCCACTCATCAGTTGGTGAGCACTTAGGTTGATTCTATATCTTTGCGATTGTGAATTGTGCTGCAATAAACATACGGGTATAGGGGTCCTTTTAATAAAATGACATCTTTGCCTTTAGGTAGATATTTACTAATAGGATTGCTGGATTGAATGGTAGATCTACTTTTGGTTCTTTGGGAAATCATATAGGTGGGACTAATTTACATTCCCACTGTCAGTGTATAAGTGTTTCCTTTTCATTGCATCTGTTCCAGCATTTACTGTGTTTTAGCTTTTTAAGTACCAATCATTTTGATAGGGGTAAGGTAGTATCTCACTGTGGTCTTATTGGGTTCTCTTTTTTTTTTTTTGAGACAGAGTCTCACTCTGTCACCCTGGGTTGAGTGCCCTGGCATCATCATAGCTCATAGCACCTTCAAACTCTTAGGCTCAAGCGACCTTTTTTTTTTTTTTTTTTGCAGTTTTTGACTGGGACTGGGTTTGAACCTGCCATCTCTGGCATATGGGGCTGGTGCCCTACTCCTTTGACCACCTGGCTCAAGTGATCCTTTTGCCTTCTCCCAAATAGCTGGGACTACAAGTGCCTGACGTGACTCTCAGCTAGATTTTCTGTTTAGTAGAGATGGGATCTTGCTCTTGCTCAGGCTGGTCTCAAACTCCTGACCCCAAGCAATCCTCCTGCCTTACCCTCCCAGAGTGCTAGGATTACTGACATAAGCCACAGCTCTAGGCCTCACTGTGGTTTTAAATTGCATTTTCCTGATGATTAGTGATGTTGAGCATTTTTTCATATATTTGTTGGTCATTTGTTTCTCTTCATTTGCAAAATAAAACTGCTGTTTAGGTCTCCACAGAGGAACCATATTTTGTAAAGAGGTAAGGTCTTTTAAGTTTCTTCAAATTATAAAAAGATGTTATAATACATAAAACACATATGCTCAAGTAATTAAAGGTACTTATGGTACTTAAAACATGCTTGAAATTCCCAAACAAATTCATAAGTGCTTTTCCAGAGAACTACTTGCCTAAGAAAGGTCATGCCAGGTCTCAACACAATAATGATTTGCACCCCTGAGCTTAGAGGCTCTTAGGACTAACTTTCCTCAACACAGAGATTTGACCGTTTGTTAGTTTGTTTTTAGTTTCTCTGTGCTGAAAATATATTATTGAACTTGTGGCTTGGGGATCCTGTGAGCTATTGTAGTAAATGATGGCAATGTTTTCCTCGCCATTCTTTGGTGTTGCTGTAACTAAATCCAGGGTGTCTTCCCATAATGGTTAGAATTTTGTTTGTTCTCAAGTATCTAGGTGCAGTGGTAGTCTGCATAAATGACTAAAAGGCATAGCAAATTTATTTTGCTTGGTGGATGTCATGGCTCTGGTCCATGCTAGGAAGTGATTTTGGTCACCTTGGAGTGACCTTGTTCCCTTTGGCCAATTTTTCTAGTGCCACTGTCTGTGATAACTTTTCCTCACAAGTCTAACATGCTCCTTCCTAGTGTCAACCTTTTCTTTAAAAGAGAAGAAAGAGACATGGTAAAATACTACACTGCGGGAACTTGCATTTGGGAAATCAATGCAAGAAAATGCTGATGTTCTGACTATTGCTACTATTGTCAATAATAAATTCCTTTGTCTCCAACTCAGGATTCTCATGTCTTCTACAAGTTGAGTAAAATTTGACTCTTAACAGTTTATGAGGCATTGTTATATGATTCTCTTTGGTCTAATTTCTTTGCTCACCCATTGAACTTGGTTAGATGGTTCTCAAAGTTCTGCCTTTGACTCATTGCTATTCTCTTCATTCATCCTTTACCAGGGTGATTGTATTTGGTTTTACATGTGTGAGTCAAAATGACAGAGGATGAACTCCAAATCTGCATTTATAGCTTCAACCTCTCCTCTGAGCTCTGGACTCACTCATATATTCTGTTCTGATGCTCAGGGTACCCCAAACTCAACATGCCTCAAACTAATGACTGGGACCACCCCTGAGTGGGACCTTGCCTCTTCCTGGGTTTCTACCTCAGATGTTGGTACAGAGTTTCACCTAAGCACTTCACCTAAGTGATGGTCTTTGACTCCTGCATTCCCACCTCCTTATATTTTAATCACTAGCACTGCTGATTTTCCTTCTTAAATAAATCATATCCACTCCCATCTTTATTTTCATTACTTCAATTTAAGCTCATCATCTACATCTTGGCCCACAACAACAGTGTATCAGTCAGATTTCTCCAAGAAACAGAACCAATAATTAATTAATTAACCATGAAGAGTTGAGTTATGTAATTACAGAGACTACAGGGTGGGCAGTGGTGAAGGAGACCCAGGGACAGCAGAGTTTCCAATTGGGAGACATCAGTTACAGAGAACCAGTGTTATAGGAGAAGTCTAAATCTAAAGGCTGTGAGTTGGAGGACTCTCTCCTCATGATCTCTTTGTTTCTATTTAGGCTTTTAACTGATTGGATGAGGCCCATTCACATGTGGACAGCAATCTATTTCACTTAAATTCACTGATTTAAATGTTAATCTCATCCCATACACCCTCACAGAAACGTCAAGAATAGTGCTTGACCAACTATCTGGGCACCCTGTTGCTCATCCAAGTTCACATATAAGACTAACCACTACAGATGGTCTCCTAAGTGATTTCCCTGTTTTTATTTTTTCCCACTTTACTGTTTTTTTTTTTAAATTTCAGGTTAATGTGAGGGTACAAACAACCAAATCATGATATTTGAATTTGTTAGGTAGAGTTCTTCTTGTAGTTATGTCTGGTACCTAAAAGATGTGCCATACACTCCTACATTGTGCCCATGTAGTAGGGTTTTGCCCCTTTTAAATGTGCTCTTCAAAGTCATCCACCTTAAAGATGAATCAGACCACATGACTCTTGTACCCCAAACCTTCAGTCACTGTACATTCACTCTAGAATAAAGTCCACATTCTTAAACATGGCTGGTACTCCAGAGAAATAGAGCCAGTAGAATCTAGGATTCTATAAGGAACTAGGAGAATAATAATATTCCACAAATATATGGATTTCATTTTTACCCATCTCTCCAACTTAATTTCCTGCCACCTTTCACCTGACATTATGCCATCTTGTGACATATGGTGTCATAATTCCTGAATACACTAACTCAGGACCTCTGCCTTCCCTCTAACTAAAGTCCTTTTCAGCTGCTCTTATACTTGGTTAATTCTTACTACTGAGGGACAGCTAAGTCAAGGGTAAACTCTAGGAAGATTCCTGGGTCCCTCCTATTTCCCAGGCCAAAGTTTGTGCCTCTCTCTTGTGCCCTCTCTTCTGTGCATAACATCCTGCCCATATTTTCACCAATGCTTTAACTACAATATAGTAGAAATAGCTATTTAGTGGTCTAAAACATAAGACTGACAAACCAGTCTCTTATGTGAGGGAAGAGGCTATGTCTTATTTATCTTTGTAACCTCAATGTCTGAATAGTGCCTGACATAGTACTGCTCCGTAAGTGTTTACTAACCAACAAAGTTTGTAAAAGCTTCTTATTGGAGTGGGGTGGAAGAAATACGGGGTCAAAGAAGAAAAAATAGGGGTCTCCTTTGGTGAAACAAAAAAGAACCAGAACCAACTTTACATCCACCAGAAAGTCTCAGATACTTTTGGAAAAGTGACTTTAAATAACTTCTAAGCAAATGAAGGCCTCTTATTGAGCATTAAGAATACTGGAGGATCAGAGGCTGGTTCTGACTTCTCTTATCATTATCAGAGCTCATTCAGTTCTGTGCTGAAATCTGTGGAGGGTTTGGGCTTCAGTGTAGGGATAAGTCTGAGGACCCAGAACAGGGAAAAATGATGGCTGTTATGCTAACAGGTATTTTAAGATTGGCTGACACTTTAAAACATTACAATGAATCATCATTATTATTATTTTTAATACATTTTGAATGCCTGAGAACACTATAATTAGTTTTGTTTTTTTGTGGCTTACATTTAATACACAGGCAGTCTTGCTACAAGGCAGTATTCAGTCCATATACCACATTGTGGGTCGCTGAATCCATGGCAACCATATCTTACCAATCATTTATAAGCAATTTAATTTGGCTTAAACATTTAAAGCCATTATTTTGCCAGTTATTTCTGGAAATAATTTAAAAAATACTTCAACAGGCATATATTTTTATTGCCACTGCCCCGTTACCCACCCCCAAATTCTTGTGCTTTTCTTCTGAACTGTCCCCTTCTTTTTAGATTCTAGAGAAAGAAAATGATTTACAGCCATACAGCTCTCAGTGTGCTTATATACCATTTACTTAGTCTTTGAAATAAGGCTCAGATGATTCAGTCCAGAGTAGAGATGGCTACTATCTTTTAAAGAAAGTCGTAATGCCTCTTTCTCACTTTCCTATAAGTTAGCATCATGAGGATGTTCAAGTAATTTTAAAACTTAAAAGGCAAACGGAGATAAAGAGAGACATTTATTGATACTTTCACACGAGTGTCGAAGTAGGATGAATCACTATTTTTTAAAGCTGTTAACTATAGGAGAAAATACATCTAATTTCTAATAAACATCCTTTTTGTCCAATCTCACTATAGCTTTTCCAAGCACATTAGCTGAATTTTTTCTGTATTAAATAACAGGGCATGCTTTAGTCCTAAAAGCTCAATAACAAATGTCCTTAACATCCTTCTCACAGTTGGCATTTGGAAGCTTCTGTCCAGAATGACTCAAGATAAAATTTGTCAGAACTCATGGATATATATGGCAAATTTTCTTTCACCCAACTTGAGGAAGACAGTTTTGTTTTCTCTCAAAGTCAGTGGGTGGAGGAGTGCTAAAACTTCATGTTGATAAAATATTTATAAGGCAATATTTTCAAAGTTATAATTGTTATGGTAAACACATTTATAAAAAGTTAAGTAAAGCCAAGTGGGAGTGTAGTTAAGTATCGTTTTAGAAATTTTGGCAGGTTGTAATGGAGATTAAGATTCTGGGTGATTGGCTCGGCACCTGTGGCTCAACAGGCTAAGGCGCCAGCCATGTACACCTGAGCTGGCGGGTTCGAATCCAGCCCAGGCCCGCCAAACAATGACGGCTGCAACCAAAAAATGGCCAGGCATTGTGGCAGGCTCCTGTAGTCCCAGCTACTTGGGAGGCAGAGGCAGGAGACTCGCTTGAGCCCAGAAATTGGAGGCTGCTGTGAGCTGTGATGCCATAGCACTCTCTCCAGGGTGACAGCTTGAGGCTCTGTCTCAAAAAAAAAAAAAGATTCTGGGTGATTTTTAAAACAGAATTCCCAAGACCTTTTCTTTCTCAACCCTTTGTAATTAAAACCAGGGAGCCATGTAAATAGTACAGATATTTGCTTGGCTTGCCAGTATCTATATGGTTTCTTTTTCTTTGCTCAGCTTATATACTTGACTAAATATACACTAGTTTCGCTTAATGGCAGATATATTTTTATAAATTTATTTTATAAATAAATTGGAAGAAATTGTAAAATGCTTCATTTCTGTGCATAAGGAACTATTGGCACAAATAGTTTTAATTCCTCAATAGTCCTTTGGTACTATGATGAAGTTTTGTAATATGCAGTAAAGGAGCATTAAGAAATCATGTAGACAGGACAAGGCGCCTTGGTGAAGGATCTCTTAGACAATCCTCCATGGGCCATAGGCACTTCTGAGAAAATTCTACTTAGAATTCAGATTTTTCTTTCTTTGATTAATAGAAGCCTGTAGAACTTAGCTATGAAGCGGCTAGTGAAAGTTGCCTAAGAAATTCATTTTGAACAGTCAGGCACGGTGGCTCATGACTGTAATTCTAGCACTCTGGGAGGCCGAGGTGGGTGGATTGCTTGAGCCCAGGATTTTGAGAAAAGTTTGAGCAAGAGCAAGACCCCCATCTCTAAAAAGTAGCTGGGTGCTGTGGTGGGTGTCAGTGATTACCAGGGAGGCTGAGGCAAGAGAATCGCTTTGAGCCCAAGAGTTTGAGGTCGTTGTGAGCTATGATGCCCTGGCATACTACCAAGGGCCACAAAGTGAGACTCTGTCACAAAAAAAAAAAAAAAGCTGAGCATGGCAGCTCACACCTGTAATTCTAGCATTCGGGGGGGCCAACGTGGGTGGCTTGCCTGAGCTCATGAAGTTGAGACCAGCCTGGGTAAGAGCCAGACCCCGTCTCTAAAAAACCTGTAATCTCAACTACTTGGGAGGTGAGGCAAGAGAATCACTTGAACCCGAGAGTTTGAGGCTGCTGTGAGCTAAGATGCCATAGCACTCTACTGAGGGTGACCAAGTGAGTCTTTGTCTCAAAAAAAAAAAAAAAAGAAGAAATTTATTTTGACTTTGAAGCAAAATTGTATTATTGGCTTTTAATTGTGTATTTTAAAATGCTTTTCCATTCTTCCTTCTCCGATGCCCTTGGGAAACTTCAGCGTCTGTCTTCCTGACCGCCTGTGATGTGCTTTTCTTGGCGTATCTAGGATACCTCCTGTTTGCTGGTCACTCTTGACAACCCAGACTAAACTCAGAGGCCCTGTTGGAAGAGAGGCCTGCCGCTCACTCTCCGAGGAGTATAGTAGGACGCAAACGCGGCTGAGCTGCGTTGCACTGCCTGGGTCCTGCTGAGGGGAACATTTCCCTGGGGCTGGACTGGTGACAAGGAGCCCAGTCTCAAGAGGACCAGCGGCTGCCGAGCTGCAGTCACTCTCCCAAAATGGCTTCTAAAGCATCAGCCTGGGCTACACCCTGCCTGGGATGCTGGGAACGATTCGTCTCCTTTCTGTGGGTAGAGGCACACCCTAACTTTCCCGGTGGATTTGGGAAGCAGGGTGGAGGCATTAAACCTGCTTGTTCTTTTTAGCAGATTCTCTCTGAGTCCTGTGTGAAGGTCTACCTTAGGTGGGAAAAAGCGTGCCCTTGGCGTCATCGGGGACGTAGAGAATTAGTCTTCAATCAGGCTGATACCCTAGTCTGACTTCATCGTCGTGGCCTCATCCTAGTCATTATCTCATGTGTTCAGTCCTCTTCTTACCGGGTCCGCTCTCTTCTGATGTCTGTGTTTATGTGCAGAAGTGAAATGATTCCAAATCACATGGGAAAAATACATCTCTGTTTCTTCAATCTAATTGAATTCCTTTTTGAGCCATTCTTTTCGCTGCAATCTTGTCATGACCACCTGTCCCAGTCAACTAAGTTTTAAAAATGTTTGTTGTGCAAATACTCAGTCACAGTAGACATTACTGTCTCTGTCACGTCATTGTTCACAGTTCCGTCCCAGGTCTTCTCCTCCCTACCCTCAGGATCCTGACGCCGTTCTGCTGAGCTCCACGTGTGATCAGCTGGTGTGGCAAGCCACAGGGGGTGCGTTTGCTACAGTTGTGGCAACATAAATATTAGTTCAATCCCCTAATCTCATTTTTCACACTGATGCTCACGCTGTCCAGCCATCGCTGTTCCTGTTTGAGTCTCCAGGCATGAATGACACCCAGTGTTGGCTCTTTTGTGGGTGTGTCACAGGAGACTATCCTCAGTCCCCAGCTGATTCCCTTCACAGAGCACCCTGGGGGTTCCTAGGGAGGCCCTGTTTCTTCCTCTCCCCATCCTTTCCAATTTGCAAGAATGTGATTCCCTTTTTTCTTCTGGATGGCCTCTTGTGTGGCCTCTTTCAGCAGCAAGCCTGATCTGCTCTCCAGATACCTTTAAGTGCTACTCTCAAATTCACAAAAATCCTAGAAATCCCCATTCCACCGGACTCAGCTGTCTGTAGAACCAGCGGGGATGCTGTCTCGTCCAGCCTAATCTGGCACCTTCTTCTCTCTGCTGACCCTTTTCCAGTGCCCCATCAGGCAGCCCACCAGGTTTGCCACCTACCGGAGAAGTGGCTGGCAATCCCTACATTCAAAATCGCCTTTCACTTTTGGGGAGATTTTCTCCAGAATCTTTTCTTTCCCTGGGATGGCAGTAGGAAGTGGTGTGGAGTGTTTTGAATGTGCTTTTTACTTTCTCCACTGCAGTTTCCCAACTTGTTATGCATTTTGTCCTCTGGAAGGGAAGGCCCAGTGGATGACACACCTTCACACCCTCTCCCTGAGTGCTTTTATCTTAAACCTAGCTGGAGGTACATGGAACAGTGGGAAATCTGGAGTCTTGGTCTATGCCTGTGTGTGTTGGGTGTTTGTTTTGAAAGTTGAGAGTGGTTTCAAGGAGAAGGGAAGCTGAAATCACCATTCTATATCTCAAGTTGGAGGTTGATGGAAATGATCCAGAAGGGAGAGAAAATTTGGTATGTGTGAGGGGAGAGAACTGCTGGGGAAATTCCTTAAACAGGAAGAGTGACGGGATCTAGTGATCCAGTCAGCCTGCCTAGACCTTTGCTTTTTGTCTTTCATGAAGAGTTTTCCTGCCTGGTTCTTTGCTGTCCCCGTTACTGTTGGGCACTCTGAACAATGTAGCAGAGTGGGGGAGTTCGGGGTCAGAGAAATCAGAATCCTTGAGAGGCCCAGATTCTGGACTTACTAGATTCTTCACAACTTTATGTTGTGAGTTAAAAGTAATAGCATTTAACCAGCATGAAACAATAAAAGCTTTCAAGTAATTCAGGTTAAGCTTGCATAGATATAGATAGATAGATAGATAGATAGATAGATAGATAGATAGATAGATAGATACATACATACATACATACATACATACATACATACATACATACATACATACATATAGTATACACACACATATATGTAAGTATATTTTGCTTAGGGCAGTATTTATTAATATGAACAAATGGTCAAGATACATTAATAAGTGGGGAAAGAAGACTGGAAATATAGATACCAAAATGTTAACAGTGATTATTTTTGAAAGACTGGATTGTGGATAATGCTTTCTTCTTTGGGCTTTGTTATATTCTAAGTTTTCAAAAATGTTTATGTACCTTTCTAACTGGAAAAAGTGGCTAGAAAAGGAAAAAGAAAAACCAGCCTGATTGTTCTCCCTGTGTGTCTGCTAGTACTCCGCCAACAGTGCAGTGCCCCACATGCCCTGTCCCTGCAAAGGTGCCCAGCCTGCCAGCCGTGTCAGCCCCTACCCCATCTTCCACATGGGTTAGGTATGCACAAGGGGCTTGCAGGCTGGTGGGAAGCTGGGCTCAAGTCCCCCATGTCCATTATCTATCAGTCAGGTCAGCCCACCACCCAGTGATGACCCTAACTGTGAAAGCACAAACTGCTGAAAACAGAGAGGAGACCTCTCCAGACAAGGTCACACAAAGCTCGGTGAATGAATAAGTACCCAGTGTCCAGCTGTGCTATGCAGAGAGGCATGATTCTTCTCTGACCATCTGCCATCTGAGTCTCAACTTGTTTCTCCAAAAGATTCTTCCTGATGTCTTCCACACTCTCCCCGTTGATGCCTGAGATGGAAGCAGCTGAGCCTGGCTTTCTGGCTGTGGCATTCTTCTGGTCCAGCTACTGCTGTTACTGCTATCTTCGCTGGTACATAAGCATCTCAAGAGTTCTCAATGACGGCTTCTCTTCCTTGCTCGGGGATCTCTGAGTTCATCTTGGGAGAAGTCCAAGAAATGTCACAGAGTGGTCCATAGAGCACACCAGCCCAGTCCATTCAGAGTCCAGGAAACATCCACAATGGATTTGTCAAAAAAAACTCACAGATGAGCACCAGTGGATGCTTTAGACAGGTGACCCAGAGAAAGAGCAAGTGGTCCTTGGCTCCCAACAGCACAGCAGCAGTATGGGCAGCTGGGCTCGGCAGAACTCTCATTCTTCTGCTTCTTTTTGAAGGTTTTTTTGGTTGAATTTCATGAAAGTCACAGCTTTCCAATGCTCAAAAACGTCCATGTTGGTTTTCCAACCTCCCTTGTAATGATCTGGGTGGTGGGGCCAGAGTTGTTCATGGCACGGGCAGATACCAGGTAATGACCGTCAGGCGACCAGCTGAGCAGCAACACAGTGGTCTTCCCTCCACCCTCGTCAAAAGGCTTGTTGATCTGGTCTCTAACTGCCAGGCCAGGGTCCTCCACAGCTACAGGCTGTGGTCATCAGCTCGAGAGGCTATGTATTTGCCAGCAGGGTCCCAAGTCAACCCTTTCCCCAAGCCAGAAAGACCTCTCAGAATAGTTAGAATTTCTGGGAATGTCACAGCAGATGACCACAGTGTTATCCACGCAGCACAAGGCCAGCCAGGCATCTTGGGGGGACCATGCTACATCCATCATATCAAGGCATCCATGATGCCACCGTGCCGATGGCACCCAGCTTGCCTATCCTGTCATCAGAGCTGAAAGGTGCCATCTTGGTTTACATACACCTACTTACATATACCCCTCACATACACACACATACCATACACATCACACACTCCAACACACACCACACATACCCACACGTATCACGGGCTGGACCTCAATCAGAAGGACTTGGGCCCCCCACGAGTGACGCCAGGGAGTGGTTCTTCCACACGCCACATTTCCCATGCCCCAACCCACACATATCACACATAATACATACACACATACGTGTACATACCACACATATAAATGTACACTACACAGAAACACACACCACACACATACCCCACACCTACCCACCACACACACTCACACACACTCCACATACTCCTCACATACACACATACTGCACACATCACACACATCAACACACACCACCCGTACCCACACGAATCACACACAATACATACACACATATGTGTACATACCACAGACATAAATGTACACACCTCAATGCACATCACGCACATACCCCCCACCCACCCACCCAGCACACACACTCTCACACACACTTACATACACATCCACACTCTCACACACACAACACACACCACATTCATATCCCCCCACATACACACACATACCACACACAGCACACACACCATCCATACCACACACCCACACACATGAAGTGAGAGAGGACTGGAAGATTATAGAACAAAATGTTCACTAAACATATTTTAGAAATAGAGGAAAAATACAGAGTTTATTTTTTTTTTTGCTTGCAAATCCTTTCTGAATTGTCTACAATGAAAATGTGCTGTTATTTTAATAATAACACAAAAATGTAAAAAAAAAACCTACCCAAATGGACTGCAGTGTATTTGCAGGCAGTCTGAGAATTTTGGTATTTTGTTCCATGAATGGGTGACTGCTCCTGTCTAAATGGGACACAGATGTAAAACCAAATTATTGCAGGACACAACACATTCTCTTGGAATTGAGAGCAAATTTCCATCTTCAATCTGCTTGCCTTTTATCTTCTTGTGGAAGTTTCTTGATTGACTGGTAGAATAGCCACTTTCTTCTACATCAGTCATTTAGTTTGGGTCTATCTGGGACAAAATGAAAGAAGAGTTGAAATTATTGAACTGAGGTGATTAATTGAACGGATTCAAACTGAATAAATGAAGGTTGGACCCCAATCCATGTACTCAGCTGGATACTTTTTATTGGCCAGTTGAGCCCATAAAGGGATTATGGAATAAGAAGAATGTTGGACTTAATTTTTTAGTCCATCTTGCAAATGAGAAAAGCCTTAGGAAGAATTCCTTTTGTTTTTAGTGCCAAAATTTGTCAACATTAACCTAACACAAAAGGTATTAGATAATAACTTTTAAAAAACTGGACCAATGAACTTCATACAATTTAAAAATATTTCCTATCCCAAATGTTTTAATTACCTCCAATTATATACATAGAACCAAATATCTCAATAATGAAAAGATAAATCTTATTCTCAGTTAAGCTTTTATCTATACTCAGGAATTGAGTTATAAGAAAAGAAATATTTGGTCATATGAATGAAATTGACTATTCAAATTCACTACATACATACATGTCTGTCGTAATTCTCTGGTCAAATTGGAAAGTCAATTGAATGGCAGACATGATTTTGACCTAATCTTGTCTGTGTGTATTTGAATTTTGGGAGGCCACAGTTGCATTAAGACAATAATGAGATGGTTTGGCCTTAGACCTGGATGTTAGCTAACTCACATGTTGTGTCTTTAATGCAAGGCCAATCTTGTTTAGCAACAGATAACAAATAGTTCCAATGTCAAGTTCAATACATTCCTTTCATCTTTACTCATGGTTGGGTGAGCAAAGACCACAAAATGATGTTACATGGACACTTAAGTGCTATTCTCTCCAAAAACACCCATTGAGATTGTAGCATTTGTTTATTAGGACTCTGTTAATTACAAATCCTTTCTACTCTTTACTAAAGTGAAATAATGTACCACATTTAACATCACCATTAATATCATGTAAGCTTGGTCATTACTCCCAAGCACAAATAGTTTCAGAGACTGGTAACCGTACATGGGCAGAGGATGTTCATGATTCTTGATTCAGCTATTTGTTCTGTCATTGAGCTTTGGGACCAAATAATGCAGGCTGAATGGAATTTTGTGGTTCAGAGGACAGGTCTGAGCCAATAAGGTCAATTGCATCACTTACCAGGTGTATCTCCTGATGACACAGCCTAGAGTTAAAGTTGTGTCATTGTTTTTGGTAGCTATATGGCATAGAGGACAGGTAACTATCCTCTATGAAAGAGGATAGTTGGTGCTACCAGTTGTCCTATTCCATATATTCCCAGGGCTATTTAGCTTCCAGGTGGAGTGGTGAAACTTCCCCAGTCATCCCTCTTTTATGGGGACTCTTGGGGACATGGAACCCAGGCATCTCCTGCCCAGTGTGGTCTTGGCTGCCCTATATCACTGTCATTGTTCTGTTGATGCTGGCAAATTTCCTGGGCCATGGTCTCTATACCTGGCACGGATCTTGAAGACTTTGAGATGACTTTCCTAAACTTCCTTTCCAAAGTGGGGTGACCTTTCCCTTTTCTTTTTATTTGTAGGGACTTAAGCTGCATAGGCCTGGGCTCTAGGCCAGAATCCAACCAGGGCCCTGGATAATTTTTCCATGATCCTTTATGTTTTGTTCTTAGCAACTGGTAGAACCAAAAAAAAAAAAAAAAAATTGTAGTTTCAGAACAGTTTTCCAGGTGATCTTAGGTTAACTGAATTTTCTCCCCCTTCTCTCTCGTAGTTCTCAAGAATAACTGTTGAACATGCTGGGAAGGCAATATACTGAGATGGCGAGGAGCTACCTGAAATATCCCAGGCCTTGTTCCTGTCCCTCCTAGGGGATGGAACACCTTGAGTTAGGAAGAAATTGCCTGGGACAGCCTGAACTTTGTTCCTTTTTTCCCTGGGAGCAGGATGTTCTTCAAGCTTTAGCCCAGTGAGTCATAGCCCGTGAATGTAACCCCGCAGGCTTCCTTTCACAGGCTCTCCACTGTGGTGCAACTGGGGCTGCACAGTTGAGATCCCATTTGCCTTGAGCAGCTGTCTTGAGCCCTGGGGGAATGGAGTTGTAATGGCTCCCAGGCTCCTTCGTTCCTTGCTGTCTAACTGTAGGTAGGAAATGAGCTTCATGTAACTTGTTGCATATGTGCGTGTTGCCTCGCCAGACTCAGGCGAGTTAGTAACCACTACCTGGGGGACCTGCTTCCCCGTCTCATGCCTCCCATTCCCCTCTGTGTTACTGCTCTCAGGACTGACCATCAGTCCCCTTCAGCACTGAACCCAGTCAGGAAGAGTTGCCTGCAGCTGGGTATTGTGAGCGGGCACCAGCAGATCACTGTCCGCAGGTATTAACTCATACGATGCATTTTGTGCCTAATCACAATGAGAAAGGAAGCAAAATGCAGTGGAGTCAGTAGTGCAGAGGCACGTGCCGCTAATTCAAAAGAAATAGCCCTGAAAAGTGGATCTGAATATAGTAATCAGAATGGAGGTCCTTATTTCAGAGAAAACTGTAGCGAAAAGCTTGGCAAAAGCAAAGATTCCTTCTTTTCCAGAATAAACTATGTTCCCTGATTTATCCGATTCATAAATCTGAATTTTATGTTTCAGATTTCCTTGAAGTAACATATGAACTAACAATATTATGGAGGTATGGAGACTGGAGCGGAGATCTCCTGTGGTTCTCTAATCTTTTAAGTTGTCCCTTGCCTTTCAGGTGAACAAGTGACTGGTCTTGGCAGCTTTTGCCAGGCCCCTAGAATCAGTCACCTGGAAGGACACGTCTTCTATGAGAGAATCAGCATTCCTTTGATCTTCTGTTTTTTTTTTTGTCCTTCCTCTGTTTCTTTGAACAGAGGTATGAGAAGCAGGAAAGCTGCATTTTGGTCCTGATTCTACCCTAGATGGCCGCATAATTCAAACAAATCAGTTGGTCTCTCTGGGTCTCCTCCTTTCTAATCATTAAAATGGGGAAAGCAGGCTTAAATCTGCATCTGGTGGTGCAGTCTTAAAAAAAAATAATTTTTAGGGTCCATTTTTGAAAATACCACCAATCATGAATTTCTCTATTCATATTCAAATACTAACTATCATGGACACACGTGTTCTACTTTTATGAAGGCAAAAATACTGCTCAAAACTTTTGGGAAACATATACTTAATAGAGCTGAACAATTCGTGTCATGTCCAGTAGTGGCAAAATGCATTCTGGAGTAGAGGTGGAATATATTTTCTCAGGTGATAGCTTAAATTCAGTCCTACTGGGGCTTAATTAAGGAATGCTGTCTGAAGTCATGAGCAATTCTGTGGAATGAAATCACTGAAGAAATGCCCCAGAAAGGATTGCCAGTCTTTGGCATTTGAGGCATCATCTGATTTAGTTATTCAAGTTCTTAAATTTGAAGGAAATTCAGGGTCTCCGTTGAATGGAACAGGGGTGAACCCCAATGGCCTTGGCCTGTTGCAAAGAGTTAGGGAAGTTTATTTTGTGTCTGGACTATTGGGTGAGTTCCTGAAACCAATTTTCTGCTGGAAATGGTGTGTATCCTTCTGGCGACAAGCTGCCCATGCAGCGAGCTGTCACATTTCAATGCAGAGCCTTTTGTTTAGCAATGAGATAATTTTAGTTCTTATTTTATCAGAATCTATTTGGAGATTCAGCATAAATGCTTTTGGAGTATACGGGGTTCTTCATAGAGGAGCTAAGGTCCAGGAAAAGCATAGTGTTTTGTTTTTCTCACTTTTTCATCTGCCCCTCCTTCCACATGTCACGTTTTGATGCAGGAAAAAGAATACCCAGGGCAACCTGAAAAGGTGGTTCCCAAAGCACAGTGTGTGTGGTGTGCAAGGAAGTATACAGCAGCATCCATTCCTCATCATACTAATGGAGAAGGTCAGAGAAGCAGCTAGAAGCTGAATCTCTTATAGGTTGTTGAGGTTTTGTTGGCATCTACTGGATTTTGCACTGGATAAGCTTTCTCAGTCTTCTCTGCTTTAAATATTTAAGATACTAAGAAAAAACTGGATGTGTTGTAAAGGATGTGTTCAGTCAAATTGCTCACAGGTTCATGAAGACAGATCACCCAATTCTATTTACAGTATTTAATTTAATTTTACTTTTAGAGATGGGATCCCTGAAATGCTATGTTGTCTTGCTAGAGTGCAATGGTTATTCACAGGGACAATTACAGTGCACTGCGGCCTTGAACTCCTGGGCTTAATTGTTCTCCTGCCTCGGCCTTCCAAGTAGCTGGAACTACAGGCGTGCACCACTGCACCCAGCTTAAATCCTATTTATTTTTATCCTTAATTTTTACAGTGTAAATTGTTTATTTGTTCTTCTATGCTACTAGAATGATATTCAAACAATTTCCCAATATCCTTTTGTGCTTCTCTATTGCTTATGCAAGAAGAAAGAGATATGAAAATAATGACAGAGTTTTTAAGGTGGTTTAGGTGTCTTCTAACACAGAACTTTGTATACAGTGTAACTGAACACAATGATGGTTCCTCCTTCTTTTCCACAAAATTTCCGTTCACTTTTTAAAATTTATGTACCACCAGAGACCAAACTGTAGTTTTTCTTTGCATTTCCTTTTATTTGCTCTGCTCACCTAACCTTTCACTAACCTTTTTGAATTCAGCAGAGCATGTAATTATTGCACCACATAGAAACAGTTGGGGGAAACAAATGGCATAGTGCAAAAGGTGTAATTTATGTAGGTAAGTCATCCAGAAGAACACAGAAGAAATGTTCAATTTATTTTAAATCTCTTAATACATTTCCTTTTTTCCTTTCAGTTGTACACATTACATTTTTTTGTGTGACACAGGAAACATTATTAAACGCGTGCTTATATAAAAATTCAGCAGAACTTCCTATAAAAATTAAAATGTTCCAATTTAAATGACAATAGAAACCCAGCAGAGTTTAAGGCATTTATTTCCTTGGTTCAAATATGTGACCATATCCAGAGTCAAGGCATTTTCCTTGTCAGCAGCTCAAATGACCTTCTATGCTCTTCAATTTTACAAATATGCCAAGGTGAGATCCCAGCTTTATAGAGAGCTAGCTGGAAGTGTTTTTTGTGTGTTTGTGTGTGTGTATGGTGGTACCACAGACACACTACTGACATTGTGATGTTAATTTTATCTGAAAACTGGATGTATAGAATACAGGACTGTCATAGTGTAAAAATAATAGACATTCACCCAAGCATACTTATCACATACATGTTTGTGTGATAAGTATATCCATGTATGCAAACATATACATGTATGCATGCCTTTTAAATTTTTTATGAGTATACTTACATATTTAATCTTGGGATTAGATTTTCAAAATAAGCAGATACAGAACATAATAATATAGGAAAGTGTTTGCTAGAATTTAGGTTATTTAGCTCTGTTAAATACCCATGGTTAATGGTGATTTTTCTCTTCTTTCAGCTCAGTAGCTCTTGACAATAGATGCAATTATCTAGGGAACTTAAAAGAAAATTCTAATTCCCAGTCTTCCTCTCCAGAGATTCTTACTTAATGGGTCTGGGAATGGGGCTAGGCATTGGTCATTTTTAAAAGTTCCCTTGGTGAACCTAATGTGCAGCTAGGGTTGACAGCCACTGCCATCATGTGTTGACAAGCAACCAATGGCTATATCAACAACCACCACCTGGTGATCCTAAGTTTGCTGATATCTTTCCTGCCTCTTCATGATTGTTGCTGGAATCCAGAGATGCTGAGATCTCTGAAAGAACATCACTTATAGCTTCAGGCAAGGAAGGACAAAGCAAGGGAACTGATTCAGGAGAGTCAAAAAGTTGGGTGATTTGTTCAAGATTATAAACCTAGATGAAGTCAGGACTTGAACCCAGATCTTTTTAGTGATGTGGTTGGGAGACTGCTGGCTTGGGCCTGTCAGCTCCTACATTAACTAGCTGGTTGAGTTATGATGGGCATGCTATTTATTTGTCAGCCTGGTAAAGACTGGAACAATCTTTATTGCGTGTGGCTTGATAACATTTCTGGAAGACATATTTGATTAGTATAATGAGTAATAGGCAAAGGTAGAACAGCATCAGGTCAGAAGCACCAAGTCTTAGTTTCTGATAGAACCTTCTTTTCATGAATTCCTGCAGCTTTCAGCAATGCTTGGCCTAAACACAGAACCTTTATGAATTAAGTGAAATGGTTAGAACAGTTTTAGTGTTAGTGCAGAAGCAACATCAGAAGTTACAATATACTATCTTCCTTTGGCAAAGTACTTTACAAGGGTTTTCTCTGTCTACTTGTTTCTTTTTGCATTAATTTTTTTTTACTTTTTAAAAAAATTTCAGGTTAATGTGAAGGTACATACTATTAGGTTACATTCTTTGCATTTGTAAGGTACAGTCCAAATTGTATTTGTGTCCTTCACCCAGGAAGTATGCCATAACTCTCGCATTATTCCTGCTGAGTAGGAATCCACTGAACCCCCTCCTCATTCTTCTTGAATTTAATTAGGTTTTTCTCTTATTTGAGCATGTTGTTGTTAATCTTCAAGTTTCAAATTAGTATTGAGGCCGGGTATGGTGGCTCATGCCTCTAATCCTAGCACTCTAGGAGGCCGAGGCAGGTGGACTACTTGAGCTCAGGAGTTCAAGATCAACCTGAAGACCCGGCGAGGTGGCTCACACCTGTAATCCTAGCACTCTGGGAGGCCGAGGTGTGTGGATAGCTTGAGCGCATGAGTTCGAGACCAGTCTGAGCTAAAGCGAGACCTTGTCTCTACTAAAAATAGAAAAATGGAGGCAAGAGGATTGCTTGAGCCCAAGTTGGAGGTTGCTGTGAGCTATGATGCCATGGAACTCTACCCAGGGGGACAGCTTGAGACTCTGTCTCAAAAACAAACAAAAAAACCAGCCTGAGCAATAGCAAGACCCTGTCTATACTAAAAATAGAAACACTGAGGTAGGAAGATCACTTGAGCCCAAGAGTTGGAGGTAGCTGTGAGCTATGATGATGCCATGGCACTCTACCCAGGGGACAGCTTGAGACTTGGTCTGAAAAAAAAAAAAATCAAATTAGTATTGAGTACATGTGATGCTTGATTTTCCATTCTTATGATACTTTACTTAGGAGAGTATTCTCCAAATCCATTCAAGTTTTAACAAAAGATACAAAATGTCCATCCTTTTTAATGGCTGAATCATATTCCACGGTATACATACACCACAGGTTATTAATCCATTCATGTATTGAAGGGCATGTGGGTTGTTTCCACATCTTTGCGATTATAAATTGGGCTGCTATAAACATTCAAGTGCAAATTCCTTATGGTAAAATGAGTTTTTTTCTTTTGAGTAGATACTCAGTGTTGTGATTGCAGGATCAAATGAAAGGTTTTAGTTCTTTAGGACTCTCCACACTCTTTCTGTAAGAGTCTGCAGTCCCACCAACAGTGCGTGAGTGTTTCTTTCTTTCTGCATCCTAGCCAGAACGTGTTGCTTGGGGCCTTGTGATGTGGGCCGTTCTCACTGGGGTTAGGTGATATCTCAAAGTGGTTTTGATTTGCATTTCTCTAATAATGGGTGACAATGAACATTTTTTCATGCATTTTTTTGGCTGTTTGTCTCAGGAGAAAAGATTCTGTTCGTGTCTGTTGCCCAGTTTTGAATGGGATTGTTTTTTCTTCTTTTGTTGATTTGCTTGAGTTCTTTGTAGATTCTGGTTATTAGCCCTTTGGTGAATTCATAGAATTTGCATTAATTTTTAGAATGTGTTTTCATTAGATGTTAAATATGTACAAAAGAACATTCAACATACAAGCACAGTGTAACAAGAAAGCACTTAACCCTGTCTGCCGCCTAAGACGAAGAATACCACCTCCACCTCTGAAAGCCTCTATATGCCCCTTCCTGATCTCATTCCCCTCTCCACCCCAGGGGAGTAAGATTTTTGTGTTCACTTTCATTCATTCAACAAACATTTTTTTTTTTTTTGAGACAGAGCCTCAAGCTGTCACCCTGGATAGGGTGCCGTGGCATCTCAGCTCACAGCAACCTCCAATTCCTGGGCTCAAGCGAGTTGCCTGCCTCTGCCTCCCAAGTAGCTGGGACTATAGGCGCCCACCACAACGCCCGGCCATTTTTTTGGTTGCAGCTGTCATTATTGTTTGGCGGGTCCGGGCTGGATTTGAACCTGCCAGCTCAGGTGTACGTGGCTGGCGCCTTAGCCCGTTGAGCCACAGATGCCAAGCCATTCAACAAACATTTTATTGAACACCCCACTATACTATGAACCAGGCTATAAAGTAGTGCTATAAAGTAGCAACCAATACAAAAAATTTCCCCTCCCATACTTAAAGTGTTTCACAGTAGCCATTTCAATTTTCACGTGTTCTCAATATACCAATGAAATAACTACAAGCAATCAATAATTGCTACCCCCCACTTCCTTTAACACATGAGGAAGTAGAGCCTCAAAAATGCTGACTTGTCCCTGGTCACATGGTTTGTAGGTGACAGAATGGGAGCAAGAAACCGTGCACTTGTCTCTTGTCACCTCCTTCCATTGCACCACAGCACCTTGCCCTCCTCACCTCACCTGACGGCATGCCAGGGGTTCAACTCACTGTTGCCCAGTGCCAAGCTCTGCAGGTGAAGCCAGACAACTGCAGGGCAGATGGACAGGAGAGACCTGGAGACCTAATAGCCCTGTGTGTGTGTGTATGTGTGTGTGTGTAGAGGGAAGGTTTCTCTCCAACAAAGCAATCTCCAGTGGTGACAGGTACCTGGATCCATACCAACCCCCCATATTAAAGTGGCACCCCATCATATAAGCAAAGCCATCTTTTTACTTTCCCATTTGATTGGGGAAAAAATGTTTTGTTTCGTGTGCTTGCGGTTGGTTTATTGGTTGCTTAAGTTGTATACACTTGGTACCAGTTATTAACAACTTAATTTCTTCTTCCCTTGTTGGTATTCTTTGGTAAAGACCTGCCCATAAATGAAAACATTGATGCCTCACATGGCACAGATGATAGTAAGACAGCAATCACAGGCTGCCCAAGGGTAAAATATGGCTTCCATCTAGAGTGGCAATTCTGATCTGACAGCAGTAGCTATCTGGGTGTTATCTCGAGCAGGTCTGAGGGCTGCAATAGATTAGTATCCATGGGCTCTGGAGGATGAGGGGAGGACTCTTGTGTTACATATTTATCAACTGGATGTAGCTTATGATTAGTCAAGATTGACCAAACATCCCACTGGTCCACAGTGGCCAGTAGCTGGCCTGAGTTGTAGAATGCTATGCACTCTACGGGAGGCAAAGATCTGGTCCCTGGTTCCAGATCATTCAAATAAGGAAACAGCCTGATAGGAAAGTCCCAGCTCCAAACCGTGTGTTCCCTCTACATCAGCGGTTCTCAACCCACGGGAACTGTATTAAAGGCTCAGGACATTAGGAAGGTTGCGAACCGCTGCTCTACATAGTTCCTTCACTCATTCCACAAATATTTACTGCATGCTTCTTGGTGCCAATGCTGCACTGGACACTGGCATCCAATGGTGACTAAACAGAGACACTGTCCCAAGGGTGCCCACTAACCCCACATATGGTGAGGGGTAAGACACAGGAAATACAGGATCCTCCCAGAGCGTCTTCACGTGGATGATCAGAAAAGGATGGCTAGCCATGCCACGAGGGCAGAGAAAAAGTGTACAATGAGCCAAAGAATTCCTACCCTTCCTGGAAACAGTTTTATGGGGCCATTTTGTGACATGTCTATGCTTTATGGTAGAAGCATACTACTACTGGAAGAAGTTACAGGCTGGACTCAAGGCCTCTTTGCAATAAGTAACAGGATAGGAGCCCAAGCCTGCCACATACTGCCGTACAGGTTGTGACCTGAGCAAGGACACCTGGCTTAAAAGAAAAGGCAGGAGGAATGGAAAGGGTGACTTCTACCACTTTTGCCCAAGGTATTGTAGTTGCCAGCAGAAAACTTGGAGGAATTACGTTTTTCTTTTTTTTTTGCAGTTTTTGGCCAGGGCTGGTTTTGAACCTGCCACCTCTGGCATATGGGGCCAGCGCCCTACTCCTTTGAGCCACAGGTGCCGCCCGGAATTACATTTTTCAATTATCCTATAACCATGGAAGATAAGACTGATGGGTGACCTTATAGCTGCCTTCGTGGTGTTTATACACCTTAATATTCCATGGGCATTCCTTTGCATCTAAGTGGAAGGCCAATTCCCAAGTCTTGCTTTATTTAAGATGTGGGAAGTGTTTCTTTCTTTATTTTTTTATTCAGTTTTTAGTAAGCAGATTTACACAACTGGCTATTCATCATCTGTAGTTAAAACATTGTAAGTTTGCCTTTAGGAAGTGTTTCTTGACTGATCAGTTCAATCAGGGAAGCAGAACCCCTGTGAGTTATGGGACAAGGGACTTATTAACGGAATTAGACTTTATGAAACTGTGGCAGGATCCGGGGAGGTGAAGGCCCAGGAGGAATCAGAGGATAAAGAAGGAGCCACCAAGCGATCAAGTGTACAATTGGAACACTTCCTGCCACTGTGGAGGGACTGCAAAGGGAACCCCGTGGGGAGGTCTTTGCGAAGCAGTCCCCTTCACAGCCCCTCTGTGGAACACCACGGAGCATCTGAGGGAGGGCCTGGGCTGCTGCCAGTCTGAGCATCATCGGTCAGGACGAGGAGCTGGATGTGGGGCAGGGGAGAGCAAGGAGAAGCTGGAACCCAGTGGAACCTCTGTGTCTGTCTGTCAACATATCTGACACTAACGACCTTCAAAGAGCAATGGTCACTGCCTCACATCTTCCCAATCTTGTAGACGTTCCTCTTCTACCCAACTCTGACTCACAACCACACAGGGAAGGGGATCTGGAAAAGCGAGCTCCATCTTCCCCAAGCCAACAGAGCGCAAACCAGCACACTTATGGAAAAGGCAGGGGTGGGAGTAGAATATCCTGCTTTAATTACGAAACGAACACTGCAGACGTTTCTAGTTCAAATTTCTCAGACTGTGTGTGTGTGTGTGTGTGTGTGTGTGAAAATTGTATGAGGAGTTGTTAAAAAGATAAATTTGCATTCATCATCTCTTAAGAGTCTGGGGTGGCTACTACATTTGAAACAAGTTCTCACCTCTTAGACCACCCTCTTCCCATGCCTTCCTTTCCTGCCTTTTAACAAGCTTAATAAGTGATGTTAATAAACACAAAAGCTGGCTCGGCACCTGTGGCTCAAGTGGCTAAGGTGCCAGCCACGTACACCTGAGCTGGCGGGTTCGAATCCAGCCCGGGCCGCCAAACAACAATGACGGCTGCAACCAAAAAAATAGCTGGGTGTTGTGGCAGGTGCCCGTAGTCCCAGCTACTTGGGAGGCGGAGGTATGAGAATCGCTGGAGCCCAGGAGTTGGAGGTTGCTGTGAGCTGTGATGCCACAGCTCTCTACCCAGGGTGACAGCTTGAGGCTCTGTCTCAAAAAATAAATAAATAAAAATAAAAATAAACACAAAAGCTTGAAAAACACTGTCCTCAACCTTATGAACAAATCGGTTTTTAATTAATTCAGATCTAATTGCTGGCTTTTGGAAGCCGTCTATCCATAACCTGCCATTTGAGGGCACTGGGATGGTGACCCAGATGCTTCCATTACCCCAGATTGCCTCCTGAGCTGGACCTTAGATCCTGCCTGCCCAGGTGCTTTTAAAAATAAGCTAAAACACAACCGCAAGACCCACACCTGAACTCCCCTGGGTGTGGGTTGACAGCAAGAGGAATTTCATACTGATACTGCCAAGGGCTAATAGATTGGGAAAGCCAAAGGTATGCCCCACCCTGCAAACTGGGTTACTGGTAACTCACACAAGTGATATATTACATTCAGATGGTCACCATTTAACAGTGTGCTTCTGACACCCCAAAGTATGTGGGCATCCACGCAGGATTATTTGTGAAGCAAGTGAAAATAACAAGTACCTCGGATGGTGCCTGTAGCTTAGTGGGTAAGGACGCCAGCCACATACACTGAGGCTGCTGGCTTGAACCCAGCCCAGGCCAGCTAAAACAACAATGACAACTGCAACAACAACAACAACAACAAATAGCCGGGCATTGTGACGGATGCCTGTAGTCCCAGCTTCTTGGGAGGCTGAAGCAAGAGAATCACTTAAGCCCAAGAGTTTGAAGTTGCTGTGAGTTATAACACCACGGCACTCTACCAAGGGCAATAGCTTGAGACTCTGTCTCAAAAAAAAACGAAAAAGAAAAAAAAATAGAAAAGAAAATAATAGGTACCTGTGTTAGAGGTCCTACTCGCCAACACAGAAACGTTCTACCTAGCTGCCAAAGCAACTGCCAGTGCCAGCCTCTAGCTGCTCGGTCCGTGGAGGATGGGGTAGGGCCCAGAGTGGCTGGGCAGAGGTGCAAGGCTGAGCTGAGCAGGCTCTCCCTGCAGAGCGCACAGGGCCAGAGTCCAGGCCAGTGTGCTCAACCTCTTAGACTGCCTTCTTCCCATGCCTTCCTTCCCTGCCTTTGTGAACAGAACCACAAAGGGACTGGTGCTCCTTAAAAGGCCCCCTTCCTCCCCCACCCTCTTCTCCTAGCATGGGTCAGTTTGGCACTACTGACAGGCTGAGCAAGCCAGGGGGCCAGGGGTCCTCTAGTGCCTCACCCACCCAGGGAGCTTGTCAGTCAGGCAGATTCCTGAGTTCCACCCTCAAAGAACCTGAGGGTGGAATAAATAGGGGGGACTCAGGAGACTACCGGTCCCATCAGGGCTTTCCAGGCAGACGGTCAGGGACAAGATTCCAGGAACCTGCATGAGGCAGAATGCTGGTGGAGGTGGGGCAGGGAGCAGAAGGAGGGACAGAGCAGAATAAGACTTCACAGGCCAGCTGAAAAGGCAGATCACGTGCAAACACCTCTGCCAAAGTCAGACATGCCATCAAAGGATGGGATACCTGTGGTGGGAGGCATCCACCCTGGCGCTCAGGACACTGGTGGAGTTATGAAGCCAGGATAGGAAGCTTCCCTCTGGGCCCAGCAGCGGTCAGAACCCCGACTGTGAGGAGTACCGTCCTACTGCTTACTGATACCTCTCTGAGGCAGCCTTACCCACCCCCACCTCCCCTGGATACTTTCTGAATCCTCTTCCAGCACCCCTGCTCTTCTGCCCTCACCCCCAGCTAGGGTGCCAGCTCAGTTGAGTTGGCCCCCCCAGAGGGCTCTGTTCCCTGTACAGGGAGAGAGGTGCCATCCTTCACATTGCTCTTGTAGGTAGATTCCTTCCCCAGGTAAATGAAGAGGAAACGGCAGGACAAAGGAAAGCCCCGAAACTCCAAGTCAGAAGCCCCCTTCATCATAGACAAAGGGAACCCTTTCTCATAAAGAAGGAGGCCTCTGCCCCTCTGAGCACCATGCACCCCTTTCTCATCTGTGCCCAGGGAAAGAAAGTTCCTGAGAGGCTGCTGCTTCGGCGTACCAAGCTTCTTATACTCCTAAAGGGAGGTGTCAGCCAGACGGTGGCCCCTGAAACTCAAAGGCCATCTCTTAGAGAACCTCTGCTTTCAGAGGTTGGCTGTCAAAACCGACTCCGAAGCCCTAGCCCCAAGAAGTCTCCAACCCTGAGCAGACAGGTCCTGGAGGTGGACCATCAACCTTGTGGCCTTTCCGTGCCACATTCTTGTTAGTAGGTTTGGGCACCTTTTACACAGGTGTCTGGGGGAGAAAACCTACCCTTTGTTTTGGAGGATGATGCAAGTGATTTATTGGCCTGTGTTTAACTTTTACTTAATTGGTCCTAATTTACTAATGGCTCAATTCCACTAAAATCTCTGGTCCTACGTTTACAGCCTGCTGAAAAAGTGACTAAGCTGTGTCAACCCCCAGCAGGGAGGTTCTCATCACAGGTCAGGTGGTAGGGCCTTCCCCTGTAGGAAGAGTGTCCACGCAGAAAAGAAATGCTCTTTGTTTGGGATAGTAACTCCCCAACAGCAGAACTGGGATTGGTGGGGTAGGAGCTACAGGGAGGATGATATCCTCTTGGCACAGGAAAAATATTTAGCCATTAAAATTGTTTAAAAATTAAAGTTTTGAACGAGAGAGGGGTGGGGAAAGGAAGAGCAGAGAGGGTGAAGGAGCAAGGGGGTGGGGTCTAGGTGTGTGCCACACCTTTTGGGGGCAAAACGCGATTGTAAGAGGGACTTTACCTAACAAATGCAATCAGTGCAACCTGGTTTCTTGTACCCTCAATGAATCCCCAACAATAAAAAAAAAATAAAAATTAAAAAGTTTTAAACTTACTAAATGTAGAATATAAATGTCTGAACACAATGACTAAGAAAACGCCATGAAAGCTATGTTAACCAGTTTGATGAAAATATTTCAAATTGTATATAAAACCAACATTGTACCCCATGATTGCATTAATGTACACAGCTATGATTTAATTTTTTTTAAAAAAAGAAACAAAAAAAAAATTAAAAAGTTTTGGCAGGGCAAGGTGGTTCACGTCTATAACACTAACACACTGGGAGGCCTAGGGGGGAGGATCCCTTGAAGCCAGGGGTTTGAGACCAGGCTGAGCAAGAGTGAGACCCCTGTTTCTCAAAAAAATAGAAGAAATTGGGATGGCGCCTGTGGCTCAAAGGAGTAGGGCTCCAGCCCCATATGCCAGAGGTGGTGGGTTCAAACCCAGCCCTGGCCAAAAACTGCAAAAAAAAAAAGAAAAGAAAAAATTAGCTGGGCATTGCTGTAGTCCCAGCTACTCAGGAGGCTGAAGCGGGAAGATCGTTTGAGCACAGGTGTTTTTAGTTGCAAGGAGCTACGATGACACCACTGCATTCTAGCCTAGGTGACAGAAAGAGACCATGTCTCAAAAAAATTAAATTAAAAAATTAATAATTATGTTGGGCAGCACCCGTGGCTCAGTGAGTAGGGCACCATCCCCATATACTGAGGGTGGCAGGTTCGAACCTGGCCCTACCAAACTGCAACAAAAAATAGCTGGGCGTTGTGGTGGGTGCCTGTGGTCCCAGCTACTTGGGAGGCTGAGGCAAGAGAATCGCCTAAGCCCAAGAACTGGAGGTTGCTGTTAGCTGTGTGACACCACGGCCTCTACCAAGGGCAACAAAGTGAGACTCTGTCTCTAAAAATAAATAAATAAAATAAAATAAATTAATAATTATGTATTACTAAATATGTAAAACTTAGTGGTTACTTTCTAAGGACACAGTCACTAAAACTCAGTTAACTACCCACTTCCCCAGGTATAGGAAATATGTGTGGTAACATTGTCTGTAATGCCACATTCAACTATAAGGTATAAAACTCATGTTCACTAGTGTACTTAAGAATGCGTATTTAGGCTTGGTGCCCGTAGCTCAGTGGTTAGGCAGCCAGCCACATGCACTAAGGCTAGTGGGTTCGAACCGGCCTGCGCCTGCTGAACAACAATGACGACAACAACAACAACCAAAAATAGCTGGGCATTGTGGCGGGCGCCTGTAGTCCCAGCTACTTGGGAGGCTGAGGCAGGAGAATCACTCAAGCCCCAGAGTTTGAGGTTGCTGTGAGCTGTGACACCATGGCACTCTACCACAGGTGACATACGAGACTCTGTCTCAAAAAAAAAAAATGCATATTTTGTATATACTTAATATGGCATAAGTATATGTATATTTACAATTACTCAAGCATTCATTCTCCAATTCCTTAAAGTTAGGAAGTTAAGGAGTGAAAATATTCATTAATAAATTAATCGTTTATAAAATTGATCCCTACTAAAACATCACTTCTCAGCTAACACTTCTACCCCACTGATGAGGTCTGCATGGGTCAGTCTCTTGCCATCATCATAAAAATTCAGCAAATATAATATAAATATTATGTATTGTCTGCACAATGGAGCTGCAAAACTTGCAAAAGTTAAAGGATTTCATGAAGTTGACAAAGGTGATATTGGAAAATTGCTTGAATCACAAGCAAAGGCATTGCCAAATAAAGATTTGGGGCATTTAGATTGGTTTACAAAGAAAAGAATGACGGGAACATTGGTGCCATTCAAGTCCTTCAAAAGATAATTTAGATTTAGATATCAATGGATGAAGCAAGGCTTTGGGGAAAGCTGATACACACTTAAATATTTTACAAAACAAACAAAAACAAAAGTTAATTAAGTGAAGGTATGATATTATTGTCAGAAAATTTTATTGAGAAAAGTAACAAATACAGAATTCATTTTTTAACAGTGCGCAGTTAGAATTATAACCTAGATTTGTTAAACCTAAGAAAATATATTGCAATATCTTTTAGTTTGACTCTCAATAGGAAGTTCCAGTGAAACTTTTCTCCCAGTGATTACAAAACCATGATTCTCTTTGTAATTGGATTTATTTTAAGTGTTCTTGCCTGGCAGCAATTATCCTCAGATGTAGGAAGCAAGAGTATGAGCAAGCACCAGACATCTTCTCCACAGTTACCCAATTCTTGGGCTAACTATCAATAAGAAACAAGGACAAACAGACCCACTGTCTTTTCCTTAAAGTCTTGCGAAATGCAGAGAGAAAGACATTTCCTCTTATTAGAGAAAGCCCTAGAGCTACCTGGTACTTTTATTAGACCTATTGGAAAGGTTTGTTGGTGAGGTTGAAGTAGAGAGACACTCTCAGATCAAATACTTTTAAAAAGCTTCAGAATTTAGGGGGGGGCCTGTGGCTCAGTGAGTAGGGCCCCGGCTCCATATACCGAGGGTGGTGGGTTGGAACCCGGCCCTGGCCAAACTGCAACAAAAAATAGCCAGGCATTGTGGCCAGCACTTGTAGTCCCAGCTGCTTGGGAAGCTGAGGAAAGAGAATTGCCTAAGCCCAAGAGCTGGAGGTTGCTGTGAGCTATGATGCTACAGCACTCTACCCAGGGCCACAAAGTGAAACTCTGTCTCTAAAAAAAAAAGCTTCAGAATTTAAATCTCAACTTGACTTTCGATTGCCATTTGAAACTCAAGAGTTTCAGAGCTAGAAAATGGGGGCGGGGTAGGAATCAAAATTGTATTGTTTTGAGCAGAATACATTTGCAAGGTAATCTCCTTACTTTATAGGTAAGAAAACTAAAGAGAAAATGGATACATGCTTAGGCAACACTGACTATTAATAGCTTAACTAGAACCAAGTCTCCTGAATCTAGAGCTGTGGTTCTCAGCCTTAGGTGCACACTGGAATCACCTAGGGAGTTTTAAAAACTATGACTTCGGGGTCTCGCCACCAGAGATGGTGATTCAATTGGTCTTGGTTGCGACTGAACTGGGAATGTATAAGAGCCGCCCAGGTGATTCTACTTTGCAGCCAAGGTTGCGATACAACCATCTTTCCTAGCTTTTTCTTTTTTTTTTTGAGACAGAGTCTCACTATATCACCTTGGGTAGAGTGCTATGGTGTCTCAGTTCACAGCAACCTCCAACTCTTGGGCTTAAGTGATTCTCTTGCCTCAGCCTCCCAAGTAGCTGGACTACCGGCGCTCGCCACAGCGCCTGGCTATTTTTTGCTGCAGTTGACATTGATTGTTGTTAGGTGGCCTGGGCCGGGTTCGAACCTGCCAGCCTTGGTGTATGTGGCTGGCGCCGTAACCACTATGCTACGGGCACCGAGCTCCTTTTCCACTACAGCCTTTCTTCCTACCCTTCCATTTTTTCCCTCCCAATTAATTCTATTCGTTGTCTAGTGCTGCTATGTCCCAACAATTTTAAAGTCCAATACCCCCAAAGGCGGAGCTATGCGAATTCAGACAGCAGGCAATGGGCCCAGGAGGGTGGGAGGGCTGGGAACGCGGGAGCAGCGGGGAAGGGAGGGCAGAAAGCCACTCCAAGTCCTCCGTCTGCTTCTTACAGGACAGACAGAACAGACAGGATAGACCAGGGACTTCAAAGCTCAACGCACCAGTGAACCAATGCTGCTCCTGCAGCAGGCTTATACTCGTTTAAATATAAATATTCTGCATATGCTTGAGGTTTGGATTCAATCCCGGAGCAGCCGGCAGCAGACGCTAACCTCTTCGAGTCCTAGCAGACCGCAAATGACTTTTGGAGCTGAAACACCCACTGCTGTGCTGGTAGGAACCTTAGAGCCAGACCCTAGACCAACCCGTTTCACCGCCGGATTGCTCTTCTCTTGGCTGTGAGAGTCTTCACTTTTCACCCAGTGGGGTGCGTAAAAATGAGTGATGGCTCCCAGGCTGAGAAAGGTAATTGTGAAAAAGCCAATTAAAAATTGACCTTTCCTACTTGGGAGGCGGAGGCAGGAGACTCGCTCCAGCCCAGGAGTTGGAGGTTGCCGTGAGCTGTGACGCTACCGCACTCTATCCAGGTGACAGCTTGAGGCTCTGTCCCCCCCCCCCCAAAAAAAATTGACCTTTCCTTCTGAGAAACGATATCAGTACAAGAAAAGCCTGTTCCAAAAACCAAAGGCCTGTACGGGGTTGTTAGTCCACAGCGGTCATCTCAGGGAGCGACCCCGCCCTCTGAGGGCGAGGCAGCCTGCTCCGGGTCCTCCTGGCCACACCCCTCCCAGATGTTGCGGGAGGCTCTGGCCCCGCCTCCTGAGGCAGGTGCCAATCAAGACAGGCCCACTTGTAGTCCCAACTAGGCGCGGATTCTGGTGATCATCTGTCACTTGACAAATAGCGCCTGCAGAGGTGGGTGCGGCGCTACTGCCTGTTTCCATCACCCGAAGGCGGAAGAAATGCAGGCTTTTCCGTAAACAACTAGCCAGGCACATGGTTTACCTGTTGGTAAAGTGCATGCCAGATCTGACTGCACACAAAGTACCTTCGATTTTTCCGAAAGATGCGAGGTCTCAGTAATGTACACCCACTGTTTCCCTGCACGGTTGTTCAACTCCACAGTTTCACACGTTTCTGCTCTCTATCCCAAACCGTGGGAATCCAAGAGTCAAACATTTTCATGGTATCCAGACTTCTTTTTAATTTTATCGAATCGTTACTGGAGCATACATGCTGCAGTGTTTTGAAGGAAAGGAAATAGGCATGATATCTGATGCCTCAAAACACAAGAACTTTGACCACGCTCTCATTATTATACAGGGTGGCACAGTCCAGGACCATAAGGAGATTAGATTGTGTTAGTTGGAGGCCAGATTGTTCCACCATTTGGATTCAGGGATTGGGGAATCCATTCATTTCTCAAATGTTATTAGAAAAGGGCCTCTAATGTGATTAGGTCTGGGTAGTAGACATAAGCAAATGAGGTTCTGACCCTCCCCAAGAAGTTACAGTCAAATGGAGAACAGAGATACCTGAATTATAGATGACCATGCTGCGCGGCATGCTACAGGAGAAAGAAATACAATTAAGTGACTTCCCAAGGATCTCTGTCAAATCAAAGGTGTCACCAAATCTGGGGAAAACAAACTCCCTGATCTAACATATTCTAACGCATCTTTGTCGAAAGTGTCCAATCACACTGTTGTGGAGACGCACTGAAAGTGAAAGTAGCAAGAAGCCAAGATGAAAAGACGTTGGAGAAAAAAAAAAGTCAACAGAGGAAGTCCAAGACCAGTTATGAAGTAACAGTGAGGAAGATGGCACCTAAATTAAGGAGTTAGCTCCAGGTCATGTCATGCTGGGCTGGACGGTAAAGGACCTTGTGTCTGATAGAGGGTTTGAGGGTTGGGGGTTGGTTTTGCTCTTACCAATCAAATTACCTGAGGACATTTGAATTAAAAACCTCAGTTTTAAAGGATTTCATCATTAATTCATGCAATGTTCTTCTCTAATTTTATTTTTCCTTTTTACCTCCAAACCTTAATTATATTCCTTTAACTTCATAGCACTTACTCTGATAGGTTTAATATATCTTTAGCTACGCATGCATATTTTCTTGCAAAAGGTATATTATTTTCTGTGGAAGTGTCTTTACAGAAATGGTAAGGTTCTATATGTCCTTTTCTGTTTCCTGTGTTTTCCGAACCCTTACCAGTGGTTTCTTAAAATTTCTCAATGATGCAATGGCTGGTTAGCTCAGTTATTTAGAGTGTAGTGTTTTTCTTTTCTTTCTTTCTTTTTTTTTTTTTGTAGAGACAGAGTCTCACTCTATCGCTCTTGGTAGAGTGCTGTGGAGTCACAGCTCACAGCAACCTCCAGCTCTTGGGCTTAGGCGATTCTCTTGCCTCATCCTCCCAAGTAGCTGGGAACACAGGCGCCTGCCACAATGCCCGGCTATTTTTTGATGCAGTTTGGCTGGGGCCGGGTTTGAACCCGCCACCCTCGGTATATGGGGTCAGTACCCTACTCACTGAGCCACAGGTAATGTTAATAAAATTTGCCAGTGTTGCCACGTAATTGTCAGTTGTTTCTTTTTCTTTCTTTCTTTCTTCTTCTTCTTTTTTTTTAATAGAGACAGAGTCGGCTCGGTGCCTGTGGCTCAGTGGGCTAAGGCGCCAGCCACGTACACCTGAGCTGGCGGGTCCGAATCCAGCCTGGGCTCGCGCAACAACAATGATGGCTGCAACCAAAAAATGGCCGGGCGTTGTGGCGGGTGCCTGTGGTCCCAGCTACTTGGGAGGTGGAGGCAAGAGACTCGCTTGAGCCCAGGAATTGGAGGTTGCTGTAAGCTGTGATACCACGGCACTCTATCCAGGGTGACAGCTTGAGGCTCTGTCTCAAAAAAAAAAAAAAAAAAAATAGAGACAGAGTCTCACTTTATCGCCCTCCGTAGAGTACCATGGCGTCACACAGCTCACAGCAACCTCCAACTCCTGGGCTTAGGTGATTCTCCTGTCTCAACCTCCCAAGCAGCTGGGACTACAGGCACCCGCCGCAATACCTGGCTATCTTTTTGTTGCAGTTTGGCGGGGCTGGGTTTGAACCCGCCACCCTTGGTATATGGGGCCAGGGCCCTACCCACTGAGCCACAGGCACCGCCCTGTCAGTTGTTTCTTACTGCTCTTTAGTATTCAACAGTGCTCATCTTCCATATTTTCCTAATCTCTTTCTCTAGTAATAAGCACCTAGGCACCTCCAACATCCCCTCCCCCAAGTAATCCCATGATGAAATCCTTATTCAGTTGTGGGAGAATTTACTTGGAATAAATATATATTCCAGAGTTTTTCAAAGGTTATAGGGCATGCACAGCTTAATTTCAATGAAACCAGATTGTTGTCCTAAATGGTGGTACCACTTCCAGTTGACTCTCCCTCTAACAGTGTCCAAGAGTTCCATCTTCCACATTCTCAACTGCAACAATAACTATCATTTCCTTTCTCATACTGATCATTCTTAAAGTTTAGAGTAGATTCAATCAATGGGAGCTATCCAGGGCTCTTTACATCATGAGAGCCAAGAGAAAGGCGATGCTTTAGAAGAATTATACAGAAATATAATAATCTGGCTCACATCTTTTAGATGAAGCATATATGTATTCTTTGGGCATTCTGTGAGATAGTCAACATTACAGATACAAAATATTTTCTGCATATACTTTTTATTTTGCACAAATATCCCATTCAATCTTTGCTCCCGTCCTTCATGTTTGTTTAGTTCGTACTGACTTGGCCTGAAGCATTATTTGACTTGGCTGTGGCCAGTTTTCACCATGGCCTGGTAGTGGTGGGAAGGGAAGGGGAAGAGGAGCTGCAAGACCAGAGTGTCCTGCTAAGCAGAAGGGTGGCCTCACTAGATGAGCTGTGTCTCCGCCCATCTCCAGCTGTCATTCTGAGGGTTAGAATGTTAAAATGACAATAAGTAATAACAACAAACATTTGTAGAGTACAATGGACCCTTGCTACTCAAAGTGTGGTCCTGAGATGCTGCTTGAGAGAAGGATCTTGGGACTCAGCTCAGAACTATTGAACCAAAATAAGCTATAAGCAAGATCCCCAAGAGATCCTATTCCCATTAGAGTTTGAGAAGCACTGCTTCAGTCTCTGCCAAATGTTTCACATAGATTGTCTTATTTAGAATCTTCTCGACACCCCTGATTTCCTTGAGGATACTTATGTAAATCCTGTGTTATAGCTGAGGAAACTGAGGCTGAGCAAGTTAAAGTAACTAGCCTAAGAATACCCTGAAGAACCCCATGAAAATAGATTTCCAAACTCTCACGGTCATATTTCATTTATACCCCTGTGCCTCATTCTTTTCTCACTCCAAAGGCCCATTGGAGGTTGGAGCCTCTCAGTCTTGCGGGCCTCAGGGACGCAAATTGCCTGCTTGAAACCAAGAAACACTCACTGCTCTTCAGCTTATTTCATTAACCTCTAATCAAACCTTAGCATTTTTTTGTGCCATAACTAGAGAAAACAAACCACAGTAAGATTGGCAGGACCTATGACTCTATCACTAAGAAAAATTGTATTACAACTGTTAAACATCTCAAAATCTCATTTATGCTCATAACTTCAATATTATTTCTTATCAGACAAACACTAGATCTTCTTATTAAATATATTAATAGAGGAGCACTAAAGTGGCAAATTATCATTTTTTGACATTTTGATAACGACATTATCAATATAATGGTTTCCTTTATAATCGAATTTTTTTTCTTTGAGACAGAATCTCATTCTGGCTAGAGTGCATAGCCACAGTCACAGCTCACTGCAGCCTCAAACTCCTGAGCTCAAGCAATATCACCACCTGCCTCAGCCTCCTGAGTAGCTGGTACACACCACCATGCCTGGCTAATTTTTCTTATTTTTTGTGGAGACCGGGTCTTACTGAGTTGCCCAGGCTGGTCTAGACTCCTGGCCTCAAATAAATCTCCCGCCTTGGCCTCCCAAAGTGCTGGGATTACAGGTTTGAGTTACTGTGCCTGGCTGAATTTCATTTTATGAACTTTAAAAGCATTATTTTGAGAAGTAGTTCACAGGCTTCCTTCCTTAAACTGTAAAAGGACCATTTCAGATTCTGGAACTTTTATTACATCCTCCAGTCAGTTTCTGGTTATTGTTTTGGGATGGGTTTTGTCACCTTCATATTTGTTTTCTAAGTAGTATCTGTGATCAGTAGCAACCTAGCACTTAATCCAAAAGGGCCTGTGTGCTTGTCCTCAGGAGAGATAGAAGGGGTTTTCTAAGAAGACCGCATTCCGTTGCACGGTCAGGTGTGGTGGGAGTGGGAGCTGAAGACTCCCAAGGGAGAACGCACATGCCCCTTGCCCCCTCCTGGAAGTTCTTTTCCACTTTTGGAAGATCTTCTACACTTTCAGAAGATTTCTATTAAAAATGCCATGTTGGGCGTGGTGTCTCAGTCCTGTAATCCTAACACTCTGGGAGGCCAACGTGGGTGGATTGCCTGAGCTCACAGGTTCAAGACCAGCCTGAGCAGGAGGGAGACCCCGTCTCTAAAAATAGCTGGGCGTTGTGGCAGGAGCCCGTAGTCCCAGCTACTCAGGAGGCTGAGGCAAGAGAATGGCTTGAGCCCAAGAGTTTGAGATTGCTGTGAACTATGATGCCACAGCACCCTACCCAGGACAACAAAGTGAGACTCTGTCTCAAAAAAAAGAAAAAAAAGAAAAAACAAATGCTGTGTGCTTTCCATGTTTCCTTGCCCTTATATGGATTTATGTTGTAATCTTTTTTTTTTTTTTTGCGGTTTTTGGCCGAGACTGTGTTTGAACACGCCACCTCCAGCATATTAGGCAGGCGCCCTACTCCTTTGAGCCATAGGCGCCGCCCCAAAGCGTAACATTTGTATTTTATTTTATTTTATTTTATTTTTGAGACAGAGCCTCAAGCCGTCACCCTGGATAGAGTGCTGTGGCATTACAGCTCACAGCAACCTCCAATTCCTGGGCTCAAGCGAGTCTCTTGCCTCTGCCTCCCATGTAGCTGGGACTACAGGCGCTCGCCACAACGCCTGGCCATTTTTTTGGTTGCAGCTGTCATTTTTGTTTGGCGGGCCCAGGCTGGATTCGAACCCGCCAGCTCAGGTGTATGTGGCTGTCTCCTTAGCCCGCTGAGCCACAGGCGCCCAGCCTATGTTATAATCTTGATTATGATCCACGGAGAAACTGGGACGTGTTTGGTCTTCAAAAACGAACACTCTCCTGGGCTGGGTGTGGGTGGCTCATGCCTATAATCCCAGCACTCTGGGAGGCCAAGGTGGATGGATCACCTGAGCTCACGAGTTCGAGACCAGCCTAAGCCAGAGACCTCGTCTCTAAAAAAAAAACAGCTGGCCATTGTGTGAGCTGTGACACCATGGCACTCTACCCAGGTGCTTGGGAGGCCGAGGCAAGAGAATCTCTTGAGCCTAAGAGTTTGAGGTTGCTGTGAGCTGTGATGCCACAGCACTGTACCGAGGGCAACAAAGCGAGACTCTTTCTTGGAAAAAAAAAAAAAAAAGAACACTCTCCTTTCATACTCTTAACATCAGGCAAGATTACAGAATTCTGAACTGGTAAAAGTTAGTAACTGGAACTGTCCAGAAAAAAATGGAAGCTCATACTTTTAAGAAGCTATAAAAGGCAAGGCACAGGGAGGCACCTGTGGCTCAGTGGATAGGGCGCCGGCCCCATATACCGAGGGTGGTGAGTTCAGACCTGGCCCCTGCCAAACTGCAACAAAAAAATAGCCAGGCATTATGGTGGGCGCCTGTACTCCCAGCTACTCGGGAGGCTGAGGCAAGAGAATCGCTTAAGCCCAAGAGTTGGAGGTTGCCGTGAACTGGATGCTACAGCACTCTACCGAGGGTGACAAAGTAAGACTCTGTCTCTAAAAAATGAAAAGGCAAGGCACAGTGGCTCATGTAATTCCAGCTCTTCGGGAGGCTAAGGTGAGAGGTGGACTTGAGCCCAGGAGTCCAAGGTTATAGTGACCTTTGATCACACCACTGCACTCTAGCTTGGGTGACAAAGCAAGATGCTCTTAAAAACAAAAACGAAAAACAAGCAGTAAAATCTTTACCTTTATAATTACTGATGTGCAGAGAGATGTTTGCGATAGATTAAGTGAAAAAGAGGGCAGGTTACAAAATAGCATATTTTATAATATACAGGGAAAAAGAAGTGAGAAGGCAGGATAGAAGAAAAAGACTGAAAATATATACACCAAAATATTAACAGAGGTTAATTCTGGGCAGTGAGATTATACAGGATTTTCATGTTTTTATTTATTTTAATTAATTAATTTATTTATTTTGAGACAGAGTCTCAAGCTGTTGCCCTGGGTAGAGTGCCATGGTGTCACAGCTCACAGCAACCTCAAACTCTTGGGCTCAAGCTATTCTCTTGCCTCAGCCTCCCAAGTTGGGAGTTGGGACTACAGGCGCAGCCACAACACCCGGCTATTTTTTTGTTGCAGTTGTCATTGTTGTTGTTTAGCTCTCCCGGGCTGGGTTCGAACCCGCTAGCCTTGGTGCATGTGGCTGGTGCCATAACTACTGTGCTATAGGCGCAGAACCTGTGTATTTTATTTATGTATGTATTAATTAGGCCAAGTCTCACTCTGTTGCCATGGGTAGAGTGCCATGGCATCATGGCTTACAGCAACCTCAAACTCTTGGGCTCCAGTGATCCTCTTGCCTCAGCCTCCCAAGCAGCTGGGACCGCAGGTGTCTGTATGCCTGGCTGGCTTTTTCTATTTTTGGTATTGTCAGGGTCTTGTGCTTGCTCAGGCTGGTCTCTAACTCCTGAGCTCAGGCTATCCACCCACCTTAGCCTCCCACAGTGCTAGGATTGTAGGCATGAGCTGCCACACTGGTTTATTTATTTATTTATTTTTGAGACAGTCTCCCTCTGTTGCCCCAGACTAGAATTCTGTGGTGTTAGTCTAATTCACAGCTACCTCAGACTTCTGGGTTCAAGTGATCCTCCTGCCTTAGCACCTCCCCACCCCCCCAGTAGTTGGGACAACAGATACCAAACCATGACACCATGCTAATTTGTCTATTTTTAGTAGAGGGAGGGTCTCACTTTCGTTCAGGTTGGTCTCAAACTCCTGAGCTCAAGTGATCCTCTTGCCTCCACCTCCCAAAGTGGTAGAATTACAGGCAGGAGCCACTAAGCTTGGCGTTGTATTTTTTATGATCAGCATATTTTACTTTTGTTAAAAAGAAAAGCAGTACAGCTATTTTCGTTTTGCAAAAATAAAAATGTTAACTATATGTACTGTTATTTGGAAACTTGCAGAGCCACTTAGCCACTTAACTGGCTTCTCACTTCTTGGGGAAATAAAAAGAGCAAATGGAGAGTGAAGGAATTTAATTATTTGCACCAGGAAAATCCCTAAGGTAAAGTGTTACACCATGAAATTTATATAGTGGGTCAAATTAGGGCCTCCCTATTCTTAGTGAACAAGTGGTTAAGAGGGAGGCAGTCAGTCAAGGTAAACTCCCTTTCTTCCTATTACACGTTGATTTCCATCTCAGCGAGCTCCTGGGAGTGCTTGTTGGTGGGTATTTTTCTTCCAGATATCCATATTTCTCCTTTCTTCCTTTTCTTTCTTTCTTTCTTTTTTTGTTTTTTGAGACAGAGTCTCACTATATCACCCTCAGTAGAGTGCTGTGGCATCACAGCTCACAGCAACCTCAGACTCTTGGGCTTAAGCGATTCTCTTGCTTTAGCCTCCCGAGTAGCTGGGACTACAGGTGCCCGCCACAATGCCCAACTATTTTTTGGTCGCAGTTTCACTGTTGTTTAGCAGGCCCAGGCTGGGCTTGAACCCACCATCCTCCATGTATGTGGCTGGCGCCCTACTTACTGAGCTACGGGCGCTGAGCCCATATTTCTCCTTTCTTTAGGTTTTCAAACAATGTATTTATTCTCTCCAATTTTTCTTGCTTTTATACGTTATCAATTTTTCTAGTCCTCCTTCCTAAGGCTTTCTCCCAGGTGTTTAAGATTCTTGAAAAAAAAGGACACTTACAAAATGACAATTTTGAAAATTGTAGTTGTTATTCCAAAGCAGAAAAAAGCACACACCCAATGTTTCAGTAACCTCTTGTAGTGTAGCAAACCAACCCAAAACCCAGGGACACACTTGTAGACAGAAGCAGGGGTAGAGGCTGGGTGGAGGGCAGGCAGGAACTACAGCCTGGGCTGCTCTCCTATTTATTGTTCACAACTCCATGGGTCAGGGCTCGGTGGGTTGGCCCATCTCTGCTCCTTCTGGTGTCTTCTGGGTGTGCATGACGGGCTGGAGAGGGTCCTTTGTGGCCCTGCTGTGTCTGGTGTAGTGGTCCTGGCTATTGGTCGGGGTGCCTCAGTCTTTTCCATGTGGCCATTTTCCTTCCAAAACATTCTCTCATTATTTAGTATTTTAGCCTGAGTTCCTCTGCCTAGTGACTGGCTGGTTTCCAAGAGGATGAAAATGTTAACTTCAAATCTTAAGATCTAGAAACGGAAGTCCCATAGCACCACCTCAGATTCTATTGCTAAAAGGAAGTCACAGGTAGGGCCAGCCCAGAATCAAGAGGTGAGGAAATAGACTTTATCTTTAGAAACAATTTACCCACCGTACAGAACTCAAGAGTCGTTTATTTTTTTGAGACAGAGTCTCACTTCATCACCCTTGGTAGAATGCCATGGCATCACAGCTAACAGCAACATCAAACTCTTGGGCTCAAGCGATTTTGCCTTAGCCTCTCTGAGTAGCTGGGACTACAGATTCCTACCACAACACCGGGCTATTTTTTTTTTAGAGACAGAATCTTACTTTATGGCCCTCGGTAGAGTGCGGTGGCATCACAGCTCACAGCAACCTCCAACTCCTGGGCTTAGGCAACTCTCTTGCCTCAGCCTCCTGAGTAGCTGGGACTAGAGGTGCCCGTCACAACACCCGGCTATTTTTTTGTTGCAGTTTGGCTGGGGCTGGGTTTGAACCTGCCACCCTAGGTATATGGGGCTGGTGCCCTACCCACTGAGCCGCAGGCGCTCCCCCACTGGGCTATATTTTTTAGAGATGGGGTCTCACTCTTGCTCAGGCTGGTCTCCAAACCCTGAGCTCAGGCAATCCACCCACCTGTGCCTCCCAGAGTGCTGGGATTACAGGTGTGAGCCACCATGCCCGGCCGCAATTATTTTTGTTTTGTTTTGTTTTTAAAGAGATGAGGATCTTACTCTGTCACCCTGGCAAGGGTGCAGTGGTATGATCATAGCTTAACCTTGAACGTCTAGTCTCACACGATCCTCCTGCCTTGTTCTCCCAAGGTGCTGAGATTACAGGCATAAGGCACTATGGTCAAGATTTAAAACTTTTTTTTAATGGTTTAAAAACCATTAGTAATAATGTAATGAAAATAGTTAATAATTAATAATCACCAGTCTGGGCCAGGCACGGTGGCTCACACCTGTAATCCCAGCACTCTGGGAGGCCCAGGCAGGTAGACTGACCTAAGGTCCTGGGTTCAATCCCAGCCTGAGCAAGAGCGAGACCCAGTCTCTAAAAAATAGCTGGGTGTTGTGGTGGGTAGTCCTAGCTACTCAGGAGGCTCAGGCTAGATAATTGCTTGAGCCCAAGAGTCTGAGGTTGCTGTGAGCGAAGACACCATGACACTTTACCAGGGGGTGACAAAGTGAGACTCTGTCTCAAAAAAAAAAAAAAAAATCACCAGAGAAGATATTCTTACTTTTACACTAACAGCTTTCACTTTCTGAATCAGACTTCCTGTGCCTCTCTCTCATCTTCACTTTATTTGCAGTAGAACAGAAAATCCTGCCTGTGGCACATAGGACACAAGCCCGTGTTACCCTCTGTCATTATTTCACCCTGTTCCCGTTTCCTTTAGTCTCTTCCCTTCTATGCCTGTGGTTCCTCAGAAGCCCACCCATAGCCATTTTCTTTTCTGGGATTCTTTACTAGCAGTCCTCAGGTTACAAATGGGATAGATCCTATAGGTTTGTTCTTAAGTTGAAAAGTTGAATTTGTGTGTAAGTTGGAACAGGTACATTTACCTATTACCTATACTAGCCTTTGTTCTTAAGTACAAATTGTACATAAGTCAGATGTTTGTAATTTGGGAATTGCCTGTACCTTTCTTAGGGGACTTCATCCACTTTCCTGACTTCAACTGCAACCAATACCCTGATGACTCCCAAATTTTAGTCTCCAGCCTAAATCTTTCTCTCCTGGGCTCTAGGACTGAAATGTAGCATTTTCTTCCCATCTACCCCATAGCCTGTCTGTGACTACTTCCTCAGGCAATGGTGTCCTCTATTTGTCCTGTTTCATTCAATGAATCAAGCCAGAAACCTGGCAGTCCTGCCTGATGCCTCCCTCTATCTCACGCTCACATCCAATCAATGACCAAATTCCGTTTGCTCTTGAAATCTCTAGTCCACCCTCTCCAGGCCTGCCACCACTTCTTTGTTTGGGCCAACGTCATCTTTGCTGCCCCCATTACTACAAAAGCTTTCTCACTGGTGACAGACTCCCTCCCTTCTAGTCCACTCTCCGTGCTGGGTCAGAATGAGCTTCCTATACCATCGTCCCTTGCTAAAAACCTGCCAGCAGGCCCCACTGTCCTGAGGACAGAAGTTCCACTTGTACATTCTTCAGCATGGTCCACAAAGGCCCTTTATGTTCTGGGATGCTTTCCTTAACAGCCTAAGCTCCTCATCCTGCCTCTCAAATCTGTGATCCAGACAGTTTAGAGCATCCTGAATTCCCAGTGCTATCTCTGCTCCCTATGCCCCAGCTGAAAGATCAACTGGGAGAAGCACTTACTGGGTACTGAGGTAATGGCTGGCTTATTTACTTTTCCCACTACACTGGACCTTCCTATCCTCTCATGAGTGTTTAGCTTAGAAGTCTCCTTCTCAGAGCTGACTGAAATAGTAGACTGAGATACTGGACTGCTAAGATGATTCTGCCATGGCTACCATCTTGAGGAAGGTTGGGGAGAGGTAAGGATCTGGTGTGGCAAGTCTAGTTAAACGCAGCGTGTCAGCTGTGGAACCAGAGTTCCCTCTCGGAGCACCCTCTATACCTCTGGCCACACTGGGCCAGGGTTTGAGCAGGAGCCTCTGAGCTCAGAGCTGATTCAGCCCCTCTTGGTGTGCACAGCTGGAACTGTGCTCTCTTTAATGGTTGTACCTTTGTATTCAGCTAATGCCTGGCATATGGTGGGGCAATAAGTAAAGGGTGATGAAACTTACTAAGGAGCAAAAAGAAGATGGCTACTGAGTACAAAGTGTTTGAACATTATAAATGAACTAAGGGATATTTTATGTGTCAGTCCTCTTCCTTCGTTATTCCCATCTAAGGAGAAACCTGCACCATCAGCAAGAAGGGTCAGCATCTATGTCAGGTACTGCTATGACTACTGTCCAATGACTTTCTTTTACTCATGCCCAAGATGACAATTTCCCACTTCTGGCCTCACAATGACACAAGCTAAGGGTCTTCAGAGACAATCTACAATTTTACTTCCTCTCTTAAAAAAAGGAATCTTGCCGGGAACACGCCTCTAATCCTAGCACTCTAGGAGGCTGAGACGGGTGGATTGTTTGAGTTCAGGAGTTCGAGACCAACCAGAGCAAGAATGGGATCTCATCTCTAAAAATAGCCAGGTCTTGTGGTGGGCACCTATAGTCCCAGCTACTTGGGGGGCTTAGGCAAGAGGATCACTTGAGCCCAAAGAATTTGAGGTTGCTGTGAGCTATGATGCCACAGCACTCTATCGAGGGTGAACAAATGAGACTTTATCTCAAAAAAAAAAAAATGGACCTTGACTGCCTCATATAGAACAAATACTGGACTGCAAAAATGATTATGCCATGACCACCATCTTGAAGGAGCTCAGATCTGGGTGAACTTGAGCAGGATTCAATATTGTAAATGTTGTCTCACAATAAAAGTGATAAATGCTCCACTCCCAGCATGAAGGTATGGACAAAGGGCTACTGAAGCAGAGGAGAACAACAAATTCATACTGAGTTGTTAAGGAAGGCTTCAACAAGGTGGCAGTAGAGCAAAGACTTTGAAGGCCAGGAAGGCAAAGGGGCCCTTCAAAGATAAAATTGTACATTTCTTTCAAGACAACATGGCTTCCCTTGGAACTTAAAGAAAATCCCCATTTCACACTGTAGGGATCATAGCGAAATTCACCCCTTTTCTTTGGTTAGTTTGCTGAAAGATTAACTCATAATTAAAGTAGATTAGTAAGAGAAAGGTTTCAATATCATGGCTTCACTCTGCAGCCTCATCCCCTCCCACTTTCCCCAACACCCTCTATACCTCCAGCCACACTGGACCACACTGGGCAAGCGCTGCCTTTGCTGTTTCTCCGCTTGGGTGTACATTCCCAAACCTTCTTATCCTTTCATGAGTGTTTAGCTTAGAAGTTCTCCTCCTCAGAGCAAGCTTCTCCTATCTCCCACAGCAAACCAGCTCCCCAGGCCCAATCATATCACCCTATTACACTTTGTGCATTGTGGTGAACTTACTGTTTTGTTTTGTTTTTTGGAGACAGTCTCATTCAATCACCCTGGGGTTGAGTGCCCTGGCCTCATATCTCATAGCAACTTCAAACTCTTGGGCTCAAGTGATTCTCTTGCCTCAGCCTCCTGAGTAGCTGGGACTACAGGTGCCCACCAAAACGCCCAGCTATTTTTTTAGAGACAGGGTCTCACTCTTGCTCAGGCTGGTCTCGAACTCCTGAGCTCAAGCAATTCATTCACTTCAGTCTCCCACAGGGCTGGGGTTACAGGCGTGAGCCATCATGCCTGGCCGCCATGAATTTACCTTTGTAAGTGATACTTTGTGTGTGTGTGTGTGTTTTGTCCTCATCCAAGTTTTTGCAAGCAGGAACTTGGCCTGTCTTCCTCAATACTGTTGTCCCAGTGCCTGGAACAGTGCCTCAAACATATAGTAAATGCTCAACATATAGTTGTTGAATTGAGTGGATAAATAAACAAAGGCATGAGCAACTGAGTGTTTTATGAGTGAAGATATGGCATGGAGACATGGAAATGCACCATATGCTTGAGGAACGGCAAGTCATTTGCTATGGCTGTAGGCAAGAGTAAGTCTGGGAGGGAGATAAGGTACTCGGTGTTGGGAGATTACTGTCACTGTGGTTGGAGGCAGACTTTATAGCTCAGAATGGAATGCCCTTTTATCTCCTGGCAATAGGTGCCAAGGATCATTTTTAAGCAGGGAGTGTTGTGATTGGATCATGTCTTTAAAAAAGCCATTCTGGTCACAGTGTGGAGTCTACACACTGCAAAACCAGCTGCGGTGTGGGTGGAGGTTGGGTGGGGAGATTGCAGATTGTTTAATCCAAGCAAGAGTTGATGACAGATTGACCCTAGAGCAAAATTTGACTGGTAGAAATAGAAAGTGAGGAAAGACATTTCTGATGCAAAATTGCTGGAACCTGTGCTTTGAGGAAGGAAGACACGGTGCACATATGGGAAGGAGTAGAAACAATTTTGGTTTGGGGTATGTTGAGTCTGAAGTGCCTGGGGAACATCTTTCTCTGAATCTCTAGGAATTGTGCCACCACCACACTGTTCCTCCTACCCTTTTTCTCTTCTCTTTCCTGTTTTGAATCACTTCCACAAATCATGAATGCTCCTTGCTTCTCAGCATGGTGGGGCAAGGTGCCAACAGGCCCTACATTCCTGAGAAAAGGAGAGGGATCAGGCCTGGAGGGTTTGGCAGCGGCCACTCCAGGGGGTGGCTCCCTGACAGGAAGGAAGGCAGGCAGGCCTGCTGGCGGGGCACACACAGGAGTGTCCTCTGCTGCCACAGGTGCCTAGGGCCAGCTGCTCCAGCCCTCAGGCTCAGGTCAACAGGATGGGACAGGCCACGCGGAAGGAAGCCTACAGGGAGGGACGCCCTGCAGACAGAGGCAGGGTGTGGGGAGGAGGGGGCAGGAAGAGCTATAAAGGGCAGCTGAGCTGGCACCCCTCCAGCAGATGAAGGACTGGCAGGAAAAGGAGGCCGTTCCCTCTGCACCCTATCCTGGGCTTCTCTAGCCCTGGCCAGTGGTATTATCGTTTACTATTGTTAGCTAGCCTGGGCCTGGACCTTAGATATACCAGTAGGAACCATCCGAAGGTGATCCCAGATTTGGGAGTTTCTAAAATAATTAATTCCCTTTCTATGCGGATTCTGTGGTTTTGAGAAAAGAAGGATACTGCATTATTAGCCTTTCAGTTACAGAGAAGTGAGACGGCTCCCAGGAGGAGCCGAGATTTCTGCCTCCTGTTTAGCCTGCTCAAAAGAGAGAAAAGTCCCGTTATCACTGCCTCGCTCTCCAACAACAGCTGCTGTGAACAGGAGAGCCCAAAGGGGGTAAACAGGGCGCCAAAACAGAGCCATGGGCTTTCCTGAACAGAAGGCCCCATCCCCACTCCTAGGCACAGGAAGTGAAACGTCCAACTACCCCGAGCTCAAACTCGAGTCCGCACCGACAGGGAAGGATAAAAACGCGGGATCCCTCCCACACCATTAGTTCAACTCTCCCGGCTTCTTGCAGTCCCGGTTGCCCAGGAGGAAGGATGGGCGAGGCGAGCAGGGGCGGGCATTGCAGCCTGCACAGCGGACGGGAAGGGCGAGGCAGCGTCAGCGGCTTGGACATGGGTGGAGGGTGCGCGAGCAGGTGCCCGCTCTGTGACAGGATTTCCCTCCCAACCCCCCAAGCTCCACTCCTCGCCTTGGTGTTCCCCATGGCTAAGCGAGGCAAAATCCAGCACATGTTTCGGAAATACAGCTCAGTCGGTCATCGGGCTCTGCGTTCTCGCCAGACGCACAAGAGGAGTGCGCTTGCAATGCAAATCTCTTGGCCCCGGAGCCTTGGCCAGCAGCCACCGCCTCCCCAGCCCGTCCAGCGTCCCGCCCACTCGGTGGCCGGCTGAGCGGAGGCCCGGCGCGGAGGGGAATGGGCGGAGCGGGCATCCCTCCCCACCCCCCACGTGGGGCCGGCCCTCCGCAGTGCCTGGGCGCGCCGCCGCGCTGCGCCTCCCGGTTAGGCCCCCGCCCTCGGCACCGCCCCCTAGGCCTGAGCTGAGGACTAGCGGCAAAGGGCGGACGAGGGGCGAGGGGCGTTATGAATCAGGTGGCCGCGGGAGTTCCCCCGGGCAAGGCCGAGGGAACACGCTGCTGGGGATTGTGTACACGCTCCACTGACACAAGCTTCACGCTGCCGGGCAGCCGCTGATCACGCGTGGCTCCGCGAGCTCATTGGCCGACGCCTCACACACCTTTGCCCCTGATTGGCGAGCCACAGGCTCCGCCCCCGCCCCCGCCCGCGGCGCGAGGCTGGCTGAGCGTCTACCTGAATGGGGAGGGGGCAGACAGCGCTGAGCGCGGCGGCGACGAGAGCGGCGTCGAGTGTCTCTGGGCGCCCGTCTGTGGCCAGGCAGCCAGCAGCCTAGCAGCCAGTCAGTTTGTAGCCGGCGGCCAAGCAGCCAACCATGCTCAACTTCGGCGCTT
>CAUYRH010058267.1:0-11233 GCA_963574655.1 Perodicticus potto
CTGTAGTCCCAGCTACTTGGGAGGCAGAGGCAGGAGACTCGCTTGAGCCCAGGAATTGGAGGTTGCTGTGAGCTGTAATGCCACGGCACTCTATCCAGGGTGACAGCTTGAGGCTCTGTCTCAAAAAAAAAAAAAAAAAAAATCAAACTCTTGGGCTCATCCAATCCTCCTGCCTCAGCCTCCCAGAGTGGTAGGATTACATATGTGAGCCACTGCCCTAGGCCAAGAGACAGTTTATAAAAAGAATGAAGGCTGGGTACAATGGCTCACACCTATAATCCTAGCACTCTGGGAGGCCAAGGCAGGTGGATTGCTTGAGCTCAGGAGTTTGAGACCAGCCTGAGCTAGAACAAGATCTTGGTTCTACAATAAAATAGAGAAACTAGCCAAGCATTGTGACTGGTGCTTGTAGTCCCCGCTATTTGGGAGGCTGAGGCAAGAGGGTTGCTTGAGCCTAAGAGTTTGAGGTTGCTGCAAACTATGAAGCCATAGCACTCTACCCAGGGCACCCACTCAGAGTGAGACCCTGACCCCCCCCAAAAAAAGAAAACGAAAAACTATATATATAATATATAATAGTATATATAATATATATAATACTATATAATGCTATTATATAGTACTAATATATAGTACTATTATACATATAAGATATATATATATATACACATATAAAGACAGAAAAATAGCGCTTGGACTAGGTAATAGATTTGTTCTTGGTGGTGTTAGAAAGAGAAATGTATAATATATATATTATACTATTACTATATATATTATATAAAGACTGAAAATAGCTCTTGGACTTGGTAATTGATTTGTTCTTGGTGGTTTTAGAAAGAGAAATTATAGTGACGTGGCAGAGGCTAAAGCCAGCCTGCAAAGGACAAGGGAAGGAGGGTTGGGAAATGAGGAAGTAGAGACAATGTTCCCTGCTCTTTAGAGAAATTTGGAGGAAAGAGTGAAGTGACTACAAGGCAGCCAGAGAGGGGAGGAGAGGACCCTTTTTAGACTGGAAGAGAGATCAGGAAGTTGTTGTGCTGTGGAAAAAGAGCTAATAGAGTTAGAAATGTAGGGGTGAACAGAGGCTGATGGAGCAAAGTCTCAGAGTTAGTGGAGGGAATGGGTTCGAGAAAGTGGAGACTCCGTAGAGGTGGGTAGCTTTTTCCAGCAGGGCTGAGCAAGCCAGTCAGTGTCAGGAGCAGGAAATGCAGACTATAGAGGCAAGATAGGGACAAACTGTGCCCAAGAGGACAGAGGATTCAAATGACCCTTCAGCAGTCCAGACTGGGGAAGAAGGAAGAGTGTTGGGAAGGGGCAGAAAGACTGGTCTCCAGGAAGCTAAAGAGGTAACGGAGAAGGCATTGAGGGAATTAGGAGTGCCTCAGTAGAAAGGTACAAGACCGTGCTACGGAGTGAGACTTGACATTTAAGATTTCTGAGGAAGAGCACCTTATGCCAATGATTTAACCTCACCATGCCTCAGCCTCCTAGTTTGTAAAGTGGGGCTATAAATTCATATCTATATGAGTAGAAGCATTTTTCTCTCTCTAAGGACTAAACAACATAGCATGTAAGTATAATATCTGGGATGTGCCAGACAATGTTTGTGGAAAGTCCCAGATGAAGGACCACATCTGTGGAAGTTTTGTCACTTCCCTATGGACCTCAGTTTCCTAATCCTTACTGATCACTTGATCCATCAGTTGCTGAGAGAGGTATGCTAACACTTCCCACTGTATTATGAGTTTGTCTGTTTTTGTTTTGCTTTTCTTGCTTTTTCCTTTCGTGTTATGTATTTTGAAGTTATGTTATTAGGTGTATGTTAATGTACGATTATTCTATCTTATTGATGAATTGGACTTATTTTAAAAGTGATCCTTTCATCTAGCATAATGCTTTTGCTTGAAAGTCTATTTTGACTAAAATTAATACAGATATATTAGCCATATTTGACAGATTTTTTCCATTCTTTTACTTTAATTTCTTTTTATTCTTATGTTTAAAATAAGCCCCCCATGAACAGCTTTTAACTTGATTCATTAACTTTATCTAGTCTGGTAATCTTTTTCTTTTAGCTGAAATATTTAATCCATTTATATTTATTTATTTATTTATTATGGTTTTCTTCTTTTTGAGGAAGTCAAGCAGTCACCCTGCATAGAGTGCCCTGGTGTCATAGCTCCAACCTCCAACTCAGGTTTATGTGATCGTCTTGCCTCAGTCTTTCTATTTTTAGTAAAGATAGGGTCTTGCTTTTGCTCAGGCTGGTCCTGAACTCTTGAGCTCAAGCAATCCACCCACCTCAGCCCCCCAGAGTGCTAGGATTACAGACATGAGCCTCCAGACCCAGCTCCATTTTGTATTTATTAAAATACTTAAACATGCATGTGCACACACAGATTTATTTATTTAAATGCAATTATTTTATATTTCCCCCTCCTTCCTATGTTTCTTTTTCTATTATTTCTTGATTTGTTCTCTGATTCCATTATTTTCCTTTACTAGTTTGCAAATTACACTTCTTTTTGCTAATTTTAGTGGTTGCACTAGAATTTGTTTTCTTTTTTTGTCTTTTTCTGAGAAGAAAAGAACACTAGAAATTTTTTTTTTTTGAGACAGAGTCTCACTTTGTTGCCATTGGTACAGTGCCATGGCGTTACAGCTCACAGCAACCTCAAACTCTTGGGCTTAAGGGATCCAATTGCTTCAGCCTCCTGAGTAGCTGGGACTACAGGCGCCCGCCCAACACCTGGCTATTTTTTAGAGGCAGGGTCTTGCTCTTGCTCAGGCTGGTCTGGAACTCCATGAGCTCAGGCAATCCACCTGCCTCAGCCTCCCAGAGTGCTAGGATTACAGGCATGAACCACTGCACCCCGCCTAACACTAGAAATTTTAACATGTATTTTTGTCTAAGTCTAAATTGATATCTTCACTTGTTCTTACATAACGCAAGAACTTTAAAACTAATTCTGATCATCCCTACTTAGCATATATGCTACTGCTATTATGTATTTGAATTTTTGGTTTTTTGAGATAGAGTCTCACTTTGTTGCTCTTGGTAGAGTGCCCTGGCATCACAGCTCACAGCAACCTCAAACTCTTGGGCTCAAGTGATTCTCTTGACTCAGTCTTCCAAGTAGTTGGGACTATAGGCGCCTTCCACAACACCCGGCTATTTTTTTTTTTTTTTTTTTTTTTTTTTTTGAGACAGAGCCTCAAGCTATCACCCTGGATAGAGGCTGTGGCGTCACAGCTCACAGCAACCTCCAATTCCTGGGCTCAAGCGAGTCTCTTGCCTCTGCCTCCCAAGTAGCTGGGACTGCAGGTGCCCGCCACAATGCCCGGCCATTTTTTGATTGCAGCCGTCATTGTTGTTTGGCGGGTCCAGGCTGGATTCAAACCCGCCAGCTCAGGTGTACATGGCTGGCACCTTAGCCCGCTGAGCCACAGGCACCAAGCCGCTATGGAGTTTTCTATCTTCCCTGGTACAGTCACCTGCTTTTTTCTTCCATGTTGGAAATGTAGTTTCTACAATTAGATTCTCCTGCTTCATACACTCATTTGAGAAACATGTTCGAATCACAGTTTGTGTCAGGAAAGTTGGTGTGGGCTTGCCCAGAAGATATCTGGACATGTGGTCTGAAGCTCAGGAAGTAGGAAAAGTGAGGAACCTGGGAGTGGAAGATAGTCACCTGCACAGATGGTGGTGGAAACCATGGAAATGGAGTTTCTTAGTAACAAATGGGAATGGAGGTTATTTTCAGCCAGTTTAAAATATCTCTTCATTTTGAAGAGTTATTCATATTTTATCTATTTCTTTCTTTCTTTTTTTTTTTTTTGTAGAGACAGAGTCTCACTTTATCATCCTTGGTAGAGTGCCATGGTGTTACACAGCTCACAGCAACCTCCCACTCCTGGGTTTAGGGGATTCTCTTGCCTCAGCCTCCCCAGTAGCTGGGACTACAGGCGCCCGCCACAACGCCTGGCTATTTTTTTTGTTTGTTTTGCAGTTCAGCCAAGGCTGGGTTTGAACCCGCCACCTTTGGTATATGGGGCCGGCGTCCTACTCGCTGAGCCACAGGCACCACACTTTCTTTCTTTTCTTTTCTTTCTTTCTTTTTTTTTTTTTTTGAGACAGAGTCCCACTCTGTTGCCCCAGGCTAGAGTGCCATGGCATCAGCCTAGCTCACAGCAACCTCAAACTCCCGGGTTCAAGTGACCCTCCTGCCTCAGCCTCCCAAGTAGCTGGGACTACAGGTGCCCACCACAATGTCTGGCTAACTTTTCTATTTTTAGTAGAGATAGGGTCTTGCTCTTGCTCAGGCTGGTCTTAAACTTCTGAGCTCAAGGGATCCTCCCACCTCTGCTTCCCAGAGTGCTAGGATTGCATGTGTGAGCCACAATGCCCAGCATTATCTATTTCTAAATTAGTTAGTATTTCTGACTTTTTTGGAACTTTCTTCTTCTAACACATTAATGCTCAACGTTACCTTTCAGACATGTTGCTATTTTCTTCTTCCTCTTAATTTAATATAGTTATCCAGAAGACCAAGTGTGCATAAGCACACTGTGAAGTGGAGCATACAATTCAAAACATCACTGCCACTGTGACCACAGCCATCACCCCACCACCTGCATCTTCATCGTCACTGCCATCATGCCCACCACCTGAACCTGCATCATAAGTGCCATCACCTTCACCCGTGCACCCACACGATCCCTGTCCTCACCCCCACCACCATTACCTCCCTCCTCATCTTCATCACCTCCACCAGCTCTACCACCAGAGCCCTCACCACTGCTTTTTTCTGTCGGTAGCGCTTGCAAAGCATTACATTTTGTGTCCACCAGGGGGAGCAAGCAGCAGCTTCTTGGTTAACATTTATTAGGTGTCCCAGGCAGAAATTGCCTGAGTGTCCTGCCTGGGAAAAAGAATATTTTAACTTTCTGTCCTTTGGGAAAACGTTATTTTCACTTTGCTGTTTTTTTTTTTTTTTGAAGACTTTTGGTATAAAACAAATTGTGCCCTCTGTGGTGAAATGGGCATCACATGACTCAAACATTCCTATTCATAGATTTTTCTCTCTGGTGTTTTGAGAAGAGTAAAAATACTACTTGTGTATGGCATTTTAGTTTTCTTTTCTCCAAGTATTTGACATGTGTTATCTCATTGTAAGTATTTACCCAGTATGTTTCTTTTGAGTAGTCAGAAGATATCGTGATGTGAAGATTCACTTAAGAGGCACAGATGCAGAGCTTGGTATGGCCCCCGCAAGACAGACAGGCTGGGCACGATGCCGCACTGAGGCCTGTGGGGACCACCGCCCTGTTCCCAGGGTCCTCGCCTCTTGCCTCTCAGGGTTTTGTGTTAGCAAGTAACCCAGGCTTGCCAGCAGTGACTGTGCTTACCCAGGGAGGCAAGGCCCACACTCAGCATCATTTTCCATGTCCCCTGGTGTCAGAACGGTGGCACGGAAGAAGCCCTCACAGTCTTTGTGACGCCTGCAAATCTGGTAGCCTCCTTTGGAAAACTTCTCCGCTGGGCAGGGGACGCATCCGTAGTCCTCGTCTTTGGTGCCATAGCCGCAGGACTGGCCAGGGAGGAGAGGGGACGGAGGACATAGGTGAGTGCAGTGGCTGGACCACAAAAACTCAGCCCTGCATTTCTTGGACAGTGACAGACTGGCAGGTTCTAGGAGCTACTCTTGCCAGGCCTCAGCTTCCTGACTTGTCCAACTGCAAAGCCCCCAGTAACCAGCTCCTGCTCTGGCCTTGTGCCTCTCCCCACTGCTCGTAGGCTCCAGATGCTGCCCCTCTTCCGAGGCTCCTTGGAATGAATTCAGTGAGCTTCTGGAATGCCCTGTCAATAGACACAGCCTTTGGCAGCTGACTTTTCTCAGCTCTCTATGAGAACCCCAAATCCTGAAACCCTGGAGTTTTCCCTTAGCACTGAACAGAACATCATAGTTGAGCTTCACAGAGAAAGAAGAGGCAGCACTCAGGAAAAAACTCCTGAAGAACATTTCAATCAGGCTTCCAACTCAGATGACCTGATACTAATTTCATCAAGGTAGAATAGGAAAGCAATCCTCTAAAAAAGATGAAAAAGAACTGAAAAAATCTGTTTACAAATGTTCCGCTGTGCCCCTCAGCTGGCAAGCACTGATCCTGGGCTCTTGCCTTTCAGTCTCCATGTCCGGTAAGCACTGATGACTGACTTGATTTACTGTGGAGCCCCCTACAGCCACATAAGCTTAGGGCGGGCAGGAGGACTCCTCTGAGCACTCACTGGCCCCAGGAGGCCTGAGGCCTGGCTGGTTGGGAAGCAGGATCCTTACCATGTAGGGCTCCTCCCCTGGCCCGCACTGGGGACAATCGTGGCACAGCCCCGTGGTCTGATTATAGTACTCATTCTCGCCACAGTTTGAGTACTCCGCTTTGGCCAAGCACATCAGGGACACCTGCCACGAAAATGAAGGTCATTTTGGCCTTCGTGCCTTCTTGGTAACACACGTACTTACTTGGGGTCAGTTCCCAGAGAGCCCAGGATGACTTAGGACAGTGTGCCTGGGCAGGCAGGGCTCTGCTGGGGGCTCAGGTGGGGAAGGTCCTGGTCGTCAAGTGTCACAGGGGCTAAGTCCCACTGACTCCTAGCTGATCACCTGGCATGACCACCTCCTGCCTCCCTTACCCAGAACCACCTCCTCCTCACCCCTGTTATCCAAGCCCCGTCCCATCATCAAGGCCTCCTGCAGGCAGATCCTCTTCATCCATACAACCGCCAAGGCCATGGAGGTGCCCCCCACCCACCCTGACAGCTTCTAAAACAGTGGGTTCCTCTGAACTCTTAGGAGGGAGGGCTGGATCTTCTGGATCTTTCTCAGCTACATGGCCCATAAGCAAGGGCCCATCACGCAGTCATTGGGCTGTGTATATCACAATGCAAATAAATACTCAAGGCCATTTCTATCTACCAGACGTTACAAAGGGAGCTATCACCTAAGTAAATCTCATTTGTGTCTGAGGCTGCTGGGTGCTTGGTCTCGTCTCACCCTCAGAATGACCCTGGGAAGGAGGCACCATGATCATTATTCCCATTTTACGGCTAAGACTGAAGAGGCTAAGGAACCAGTCAGACCACTAGCAGGGTGAGGGTACATGTGGGTGAGGTGCTGAGACCCACTTACCACCAGGACAGGGAGCCAGGGTGTCCAGTTACAGTCCTCCACACGGGCCATTCTCTTCCAAGGGGTCACCTGAAAGACACACCTTGTCAGCACTGGCTGGGCATAGGGAGTGGCCCCCCAACCTGGGGTCCAGCCTCTTCCACTGTACGCCACTGAATATAAGGTAGCCCCCCAGCAAACAGCATGAAAAAAGAATACATCCTAAGAAAAGGCAGATTGTGAGCTGAGGCCGTATCCATGTCCCTTGGGCTGACTCCAAGGCCTTCACCAGCATCACAACCACATCCAGGAAAGAGCCCTGGGGGAAGGAACTGGCATGTGTGGAGGGCTCGGTGTTGAACCCTGTGGGCAGTGACTGACACTTCACATGCTCTGAAGGTAGGCAGGAACCTGGCCTCACACCAGCCTTAAACAGGGGAGCTCTAGGCTGGTCCTGGTCTTCAGGCTTCAGAGCATAGGAGGACCCCAGAGAGATAGGCAGGAACCCGCATCTGCTCCACCCACCCACAGAAGCTCTCCCAGCCCCACCTCTCTCCTCTCTGTTGAGAATGGTACAGCCGCCAAAGTGGACACGAGGATGTATGAACCCAACTCCCCAAATTTACAGTCGAGACAATTGAAGACCAGAGAGGTTAAGTGACTTGGCCAAGGTCACATAACTACTTAATGGACAGAGGATGGCTGCCACCCAGATGTTAAGATGCTTCTCGAGAATGACATTTATGTACTCCCTTGAGGGAGGAAGTGTTATTTTTTCCCCATTTTCACTCTGAATGGAAAACCTGTGTTTCTGACTCAAATTGGACCTAGGAGTCTGATTTTACTTAACCTGCCTATACAAAGAGAGATGATGTGCTCACGTGGACACCCAAGTCCCCTAGGTGCTACACTTTGGGTCACTATTGTTTGACTCTGACAATGACAAAACAGCATGCTGCTATTTTAAGTACCTCTTCTGGAGGGTGGATTGTGCAAGGAACCTTCCAGAATCAACTACTGACTCAGACTAGAAGTCTGAGGGGACCCCTGCCAAGAACTTTCACTTGAAGAATCCCTTCATCTTCAGTGAGCAATCCCTGGTCACGGCAACCAGTAATTCCTAATATCATACACAAAAATAGCATGATGGAAATACACCATGATGGAGGGACATTTTCTTTTTTCTTTTCTTCTTTCTCCATGCCAGCCCCCCATCTCCCTCACTACTTTCTTTTCTTTTGAAAAGACCTACAACATCCCAAATGCTTTAGGGAGAAAAGAAGCTGAAAGATTATTTGTTTATTGCAAATCTAGAAATTAGGTTGGACAACACAAGGGTAGCTGAATGTTGCTGGGAATGGCCAAGAGCAGGCAGGTGACCAGGGACCACCTGGGGAGCTGGTCAAGGAGGCAAACTCTGAGGGTGGACACACACACACAATTTTCTTTTCCAAATCCCCCAGGACTCAAGATCTCACTCAGGGAGATTTTTGGAAACAGTGTACATTTAGGAGAAATACCCAATGCATGAACACACAGGGAGAGATGAGGGTTAGTATCTGCCGTGCTTCCTAAAGACCCCAGGAGTACACATGTACTGCTATCTCTCTTGCTGTCCCATGAGGGGAACAGCAAGTGCCTGGCTTTTGTCATAGGAGGGTGGATAAGATGCAGGAGTGGCCTGCAGATATCATGCTTGTTTACCATTGCAACAAACAAAACACCAACAAAATGTCCCATGGAATGGCAGCCCCCTGAAACACCATGTAGGGCTCTACCATTTGTTGTTGAGTGAAAAAAAAGTCATACAGATTTGGTTCTCAGTTTGACTGCTGTTGGCATATATGAAAGCTACTGATTTGTGTACATTGATTTTGTAACCTGAGACTTTGCTGAATTTGTTTATTAATTCCAGGAGTCTTGTGGTCGAATTTTTGGTGTTATCTAGATATAAAATCACATTGTCAGTAAAGAGTGATGGTTTGACCCCTTCTTTCCCCATTTGGATACCCTTAATTTCCCTCTGTTGTCTGATTTCTCTGCCTAGGACTTCTACCACTATGTTGAACCGAAGTGGAGATAGTGGGCAACCTTGTCTGGTTCCAGTTCTAAGTGGGAATGCTTTTGATTTTTCCCCATTCAATATGATGTTGGCTATGGGTTGTCATAGATGGTTTTTATCTTTTTGATAGCCCATTTTCTTATCAAAAAAAGGATAGTGAATTTTGTCAAATGCTTTTTCTGAATCTATTGAGAGGATCAATCATATGGTTCTTGTTTTTGCTTCTATTTATTTGGTGAATTGCATTTATAGATTTGTGTATGTTGAGCCAATGTTGGATCTACGAAATGAAGCCTTCTTGGTTGTGATGGATTATTTTTTGATGTGCAGCTGAGAATCAAACCAAAGACATAATACCCTTCACAGTAGCATCAAAGAAAATAAAATATCTAGAAATATATTTGAGGAGGTGACAGACCTCTGTAAGGAGAATCGCAAAACTCTGAGGAAAAAAGTTGTAAAGGAGTAAACAGATGGAAAAACGTATCGTTCTCCTGGATCAGCAGACTCAAAGTTGTTAAAATGTCTATATTACTCAAAGTGTCTATACTACTCAATTCCCACTAAAATATCAACATCCATCATTTTTTGTAGATCTAGAAAAAAATAGTTCTATGCTTTATATGGAATCAGAAAAGACCCTGAATAGTCAATGTAACCTTATATAATAAGAACAAATCTGGGTTGGTCAGGCATGGTGGTTCTTGTCCGTAATCCTAGCACTCAGAGAGGCGGAGGTAGGTAGATTGTTTAAGCTCAGGAGTTCAAAACCAGCCTGAGCAAGAGTGTGATCCCCATCTCTACTAAAAAAATAGAAAAACTACCTGGGCATGTTGCTACATGCCTGTAGTCCCAGCTACTTGGAAGGCTGAGGCAAGAGAATTGCTTGAATGCAGGAGTTTGAAATTGCTGTGAGCTACAATGATGCCATAGCACTCTACCCAGGGCAACAGACTGAACTTGGTCCCCCCACCCAAAATAAAGAAAATGAAAAGAAAAAATCTGGAAGCATCACTTTATCAGACTTCAAGCTATACTACAAAGCTATAGTAATCAAAACAGCATAGTACTGACATAAATACAGAAACATAGACTTATGAATTGAAACAGAAAAACCAGATATAAAATGGTCCTCATATTCTCATCTGATCTTTGACAAAGCAGACAAAAACATACACTGTGGAAAAGAATTTATAGTCAATAAATGGTTCTGGGAAGACTGGATAGCCACATATAAAAGATTGAAATAGGACTTGCACATTTCACCACTCACAAAAATTTAATTCATGATGGATAATAGATTTAAGTCTAAGACATGAAACTGTAAGAGTTCTAGAAGAAAATGTTGGAAAATTTCTTCTAGACATTGGCCTACGTAAAGAATTTATGAAGACTCCAAAAGTAATCACAACAACAAAAATAAACAAATGGGACCCAAACAAATCAAAAAGTTTCTGTACAGCCAAGGACACAATCAATAGAGCAAACAGACAACCCACAGAATAAGAAAAAATATTTGCAAAAAGCTGTGCTACACATCAGATAAAGGGCTGATAACCAGAATCTACAAAGAACTCAAGCAAATCAGCAAGAAAAAAACATCAAACAACCCCATTAAAAAGTGGGCAATGGGAGGTTCTGGAAGATGGCGGCGGTGACTCCCCGAGCAGCAGGTGAGAGGGAGGGAGTACTGGACCTTGCCCCGTGTGAATTGTCGGAGCAGATGGGCAGTTGGCGATGCACAGAGATTTGGTGGATTGTTGTGTTTGAAATATAGTTCATAACCACGGAAACTGCTGTAAACTGTTTCCCCCTGAACTGCGGAGGGGCAGCCGGCCCCTCCCACAGGGAGGACAGCAGGTCGCAACTCACAAAACCTAACTGGGAAAAAAATTCCACCGAAAAGTGGATCTCAGCGTTTGATGACCAGAAAGACGCGATGCTAGGTCCCACAGGGACCCGCACAGCTCAGGCGCGAGGCGGATACAAACTTATTGGAATGCCC
>CAUYRH010058268.1:0-11219 GCA_963574655.1 Perodicticus potto
ATCACATTAGTAGTTGAAAGAAGAAAAAACGCACGATCATATCAATAGATGCAGAAAAAGCATTTGATGAAATCCAACACCAATTTAGTATGAAAATAAATAAATACTCAGCAAACTAGGAATAGAGAGGAACTTCCTCAATTTGATAAAGAGCATCTAAAAAAACTACAGCTAAGTCTCGGCGCCTGTGGCTTAACGGGCTGAGGCTCCAGCCACGTGCACCTGAGCTGGCAGGTTCGAATCCAGCCCAGGCCGGCTGAACAACAATCACGGCTGTAACCAAAAAATGGCCGGGCGTTGTGGCAGGCGCCTGTGGTCCCAGTTACTTGGGAGGTGGAGGCAGGAGACTCTCTTGAGTCCAGGAATTGGAGGTTGCTGTGAGCTGTGATACCACGGCACTCTATCCAGGGTGACAGCTTGAGGCTCTGCCTCAAAAAAAAAAAAAAAAAAAACTACAGCTAACATTAATTAATTAATTAAATTGCACATGAACTTTATGGCCACCCTATATTTAATGATGAGAAACTAGAGACTTTCCTGCTAAGATTAGGAGCAAGACAAGCATATCCCTTCCACCACTCCTTTTTAACATTATACTAGAAGTCTTAGCTAATGCAATAAGAAAAGTAAATAAAAGGTATATGGATGGGAAAGAAGAAATAACACTGTCTTCCTTCACGTATGATATGATCATCTATGTAGAAAATCTATAAGAATCAACAACAAGAACAAAAAAACATTTCTGGGCTCAGTGCCTGTGGCTCAAGCAGCTAAGGTGACAGCCACATATACTTGAGCTGGAGGGTTCGAATCCAGCCAGGGCCCGCCAAACAACAATGATGGCTGCAACCAAAAAATTGCCAGGCGTTGTGGCGGGCGCCTGTAGTCCCAGCTACTTGGGAGGCAAAGGCAAGAGACTCGCTTGAGCCCAGGAATTGGAGGTTGCTGTGAGCTGTGATGCTACGGCACTCTACCCAGGGGGACAGCTTGAGGCTCTGACTCAAAAAAAGAAACAAAAAAAACATTTCTGTAACTAGTAAGCAAATACAGCAACATCACAGGATTCAAGGTTAATATACAAAAGACAATCACTTTCCCATGTACTACCAATGAACAAGTGGAATGTGAAATTAAAAACACAATATGATTTACTTTAGAACCCCCCCAAATGAAATACTTAAGTGTAAACCTAACAAAAATAAGTACCAGATCTATATTAAAAAAAACTGCAAAACTCTGATGAATGAAATCAAAGAAAAACAAAATAAATAGAGGGATATTCCATGTTCATGGATAGGAAGATTCATATTGTCAAGATCCTAGTTCTCTGCAACTTGACCTGTAGATGCAATGCAATCCCAATTAAAATAACAGCAATTATTTTATGGATATCAAGAAACTGATTCTAGGGTTTCTATGAAGAGGCAAATGTTGGAGAACTAACACTGCTCAACCACAAGACTTAATATATAATAATTAATATACACTGACCAAGATGGTGTGCTATTGGCAAAAGAGGAGACAAATAGATCAATAGAACAGAATAGCAAGCCCAGAAATAGTTCCATACAAATATAGTCAAGTGATCTTTGACAAAAGAGCAAATGAACTCAACATTTATGTCCACAAAATCCTGAATGTAATGTTCATAATCGTTTTATCCATAATTATCAAAACTTGGAAGCAATCAAGATGTCCTTCAGTAGAGGAATAAATAAACTGGGTACATGCAGGCAATGAAGCATTACTCAACAGTGAAAACAAATCAACTATGAAGCTATGAAAACACAGGGAGGAAATTTAAATGCACGTTACTAAGTGAAAGAAGTCAAACCGAAAAGGCTACATAACTGTGTGATTCCAACTATATGATGTTCTGGAAAAGGCAAAACTATGGAGACAGTAAAAGAATCAGTGGATCTCAGAGATTACAGGGGAGGGAGGGGTGAATAGACAGTATGCAGATACACATCATTACATACTTTTCAAAACCCATAGAATGTACAATAAGAATGGATCCTGGCTCGACACCTATAGCATAGTGGCTACCGTGCCGGTTACATGCACCGAGGCTGGCAGTTTGAATCTGGCCCAGGCCAGCAAAACAACAATGACAACTGCAACAAAAAAAATAGCCGGGCATTGTGGCAGGCACATATAGTCCCAGCTACTTGGGAGGCTGAGGCAAGAGAATCACTTAAGCCCGAGAGTTTGAGGTTGCTGTGAGCTGTGATGCCATAGCACTCTACTGAAAGTGACATAATGAAACTCTGTCTCAAAAAACAAAAAAAAAAAAGAATGGATCCTAATGTAAACTATGAGCTTTGGGTGATGATACATCAACATAAGTTTACTATGTCCCACTCTGTCATAGGATATCAATAGTGGAGAGGCTCTGCATATGTGGGGACGGGGGTATATGGCAAATCTCTATGCCTCTCACTTAATTTTTCTGTGAATAAAAAACTCTTCTTAAAAATAAAGCCCATTAAGCAAATAATAATGGATTTTAATCCATTGAATAAAATAGGAAATCATGATACAAGCTAACTAAATGAATAAGGTGAAGCTTCAAAGAGGAATGAACTATCTATAGTTGCCCCCCAAATATTCATTAATTACAGGTAGAAAAACAATAACTTGGCTCGGCACCTGTAGCTTAGCGGCTAGGGCGCTAGCCACATACACTGAAGCTGGTGGATTCGAATCCAGCCTGGGCCAACTACAACCAAAAAATAATAATAATAACCAGGCATTATGGTGGGCACCTGTAGTCCCAGCTACTTGGGAGGCTGAGGCAAGAGAATCGCTTAAGCCCAAGAGTTGGAGGTTGCTGTGAGCTGTGACGCCACAACACTCTACCGTGGGCAACATAGTGAGACTCTGTCTCAAAAAAAAAAAGAAGAAAAAAAGAAAAAGAATAACTTGACAGCAGATAGAGACTGGGAGATACCACCTTAATGGAGGAACCAAAGCTAACTTCATTGGTAACAGGACAAATCAGAATTGCACGACCTGATAGGATGCCATGAGAAGGGCCTCAGCGTCACTTCTGGGGTGCTCCTGCCAGCCTTGCCAGCGTTGCATAAATTGAATCTAGTAGAGGAAACATCAGACCAACTCAAACTGAGAGACAGGCTGCAAAGAAACTGTCCTGCTAACTTCAAAATCATCAAAGTCATGAAAATTAAGGGAAGACTTAGGAATTGTTCTGGACTGAGACATGACAACTAAATGACTCTGAATTGTATCCTTCGCCGTAAAGGACATTATTGGGGCGCCTGGAGAAACTTGAATGGCGTCTGAAGATTGGACAGTAGGAACAAGTCAATGCTAATTTCCTGATTTGATGGCCGTATTATGGCTCTGAAGACCATCTGGTTGTAAGAAATACACACTAAAGGGTCGGAGGGCTGTAAGACACCAGGTCAGCAACCTACTCTCAAATGACACAAGGGGAAAAAACGTGTTCTGTGGGCTATTCTTGCAACTTTGAAGTTGTTTAAAAGGTTTTTTAATGAAGTTTATTTTATAGACTATCCACATGCTATTAAATGAAGTTGGATCCCATCCTCACACCACATACACAAATTAGCTTAAATTAGATCAACAACTTAAATAGAAGAGCTAAACTCATAAAACTCTTAAAAACACAGGGGCTTATCTTTATGACCTTAGATACGGCATCAGAGTCATACATAGGATACCAAAAGCACAGCAGCAAGAGAAAAAATAGATAAATGGAACTTCATCAAATTGAAAAATTTGTTCACTTTTAGTTCACATTTGTAAACTAATTTCACTAAAAGACATTATCAAGAAAGTGAAAACATACCCTACAGAGTAAGAGGAACTGTTTGGAAATGATATATGTGATAAAGGTCTAGAAACCAGAATACATAAAGCACTCTTACAACTCAACAACAAAAAAACAAACGACCTAGTTTGAAAATGGGCAAAGCACTAGAATAGACACTTATCAATAGAAGATATACAAATGACCAACAAGCTTAGGGAAATGCAAATTAAGATCACAATGAGGGCAGTGCCTGTGGCTCATCGAGTAGGGCACCGGCCCCATATACCGAAGGTGGCAGGTTCAAACCCGGCTTCGGCTGAACTGCAAAACAGAAAAATAGCCAGGCGTTGTGGTGGGCACCTGTAGTCCCAGCTACTTGGGAGGCTGAGGCAAGAGAATCACCTAAGCCAAGGAGCTGGAGATTGCTGTGAGCTGTGTGATGCCACAGCACTCTACTGAGGGCAATAAAGTAAGACTCTATCTCTAAAAAAAAAAAAAAAAAAAAAACCACAATGGGTGGGAGGGGACATGTAGGTTAAAGGATTCTAAATTTCAGTTCAACAGGAGAAATAAATTCAAGAGATCTATGATACGACACAGTGACTATAGTTAATAACAGTGCATTGTATACCCTGAAAATTGCAAAAAGAATCGCTTTGAAGTGTTCTCACCACCAAAAATGATGTGTGAGGCAATGCACGTGTTCCCTCATACGCTATTGATGGGAATGTAAACAAGTGCAACCACCATAGAGAAGCATGGAAGTTCCTCAAAAAACTAAACAGAGCTAGCAAATGACCCAGCAATCCTACTGGTGGGTTTTATACCCAAAGGAAGGCAATTCAGTATTTCAAAAAGATCTCCGCATTCCCATGTTTACTGCAGCACTATTCCCAATAGCCAAGCTTTGGAATCCACCTAAGTGTCCATGAATGAATGAATGAATAGATAAAGAAATTGTAGGACATCTATCACAAGGGAATATATACAGCCACAAAAATAAAATGAAATCCTGCCATTTGCAATAACATGGATAGAACTGGAGAACATTGTGTTAGGTGAAATAAGCCAAGCACAGAACATCTCGCATGTTCTCATATGTAGGAACTAAATATTAAAAATAATTGACTTCATAAGGACAGAGTACAATGACAGATACTAGAGGCTGGGATGGGTAGTGGGGAGGGGCGATGAAGTTGGGATGGTTAGTGATGTAAAAATATAGTTATAAGATAGAATGAATAATTTGTGATAGCACAACAATGGGATTATGATCAATAATAAGTTAGGGTATACTTTAAAGTAACTGAAAGTGAAATTGGACTATTTCTAACACAAAGAAATGGAAAAGTCCTGGGTGATCCCCCAGTTACCCTGCTTTGATTAAGTCCCATTGTATGCCTGTATCAAAATATCATAAATATACAACGATTATGTACCTGTAATAATTAAAAGTTTAAAAAGAACCAGGCTTGATGGTTCATGCTTGTAATCCTAGCAGTTTGGGAGGCTAAAGCAGGAGGACCACTTGCGCCTAGGAGTTTGAGGTGGCATTGAGCTATGATCATGGCACTGCCTTTATGCCCAGGCAACAAAGCAAGACCCCGTCTCAAAACAAAACAAAAAAACAGAAAATATTAAGTGTTTGTTAGTAAGGATGTAGAGAAATTAGACACTTTATACATTGCTGGTAGAAATAAAACAACTTTGGCAGTTCCTCAGAATGTTACCATATGACTTAGCAATTCTACTCTCAGGAAGATACACAAAAAAAATTGCAAACAAGTACTTAAGCAAATACACACATGTTCATAGCAGCATTGTTCACGATGGCCAAAGGACATTTGGCAAATGACCTAAAGTTACCATCTATGGATGACCAGATAAACAGATTGTGGGATATTCATAAAATGGAGTATTATTCAGTCATAAAAATGAATGACATGCTTGATACACTAGAACACAGGTGAATGGCCGGGCGTTGTGGCGGGCGCCTATAGTCCCAGCTACTTGGGAGGCGGAGGCAAGAGACTCGCTTGAGTCCAGGAATTGGAGGTTGCTGTGAGCTGTGATGCCATGGCATTCTATCCAGGGTGAAAGCTAGAGGCTCTGTCTCAAAAAAACAACAACAACAACAAAAAAAAACAGAAAAACTGAGGCAAGAAGATTGCTTGAGCCCAAGAGTTGGAGGTTGCTATGAAGTATGATGCCACAGCACTCTATCCAGGGCGACACTCTGTCTCAAAAAAAAAAAAAAAATCTAAGATGACCTTCCATCTCAAGAACTTTAACTTAAGCTCAGCGCCCATAGCACAATGGTTACAGCGCCAGCCACATACACCAAGGGTGGCGGGTTCAAACCCAGCCTGGGCCAGCTAAACAACAATGACAACTGCAACAACAACAAAAAAAAAAGAACACAGGTGAACTTCTCTGGGCAGTGCCTGTGGCTCAGTGGGTAGGGCACTGGCCCCATATACCAAGGGTGGCAGGTTTGACCCTGGCCTCAGCCAAACTGCAACAACAAAAAATAGCCGGGCATTGTGGTGGGTGCCTGTAGTCCCAGCTACTCGGGAGCCTGAGGCAAGAGAATCACCTAAGCCCAGGAGCTGGAGGTTGCTGTGAGCTGTGACACCATGGCACTCTACTGAGGGTGACAAAGTGACACTGTCTCTAAAAAAAAAAAAGAAAAAACATAATGCTCAGTGAAAATGCACAAAATGTCACATAGTGTGTGATTCCATTTGTATGGAATATCCAGAATAAGTAACTCTACAGAGACAGAAAGCAGACTGATCTTTGCAGGGCCTTGGGGAAGGAGGAATGTCAAGTAACTGCTTAATGAACATGAGGTTTTCTTTTATGATGATGAAAATGTTTTGGAACTAGACAAAAGTAGTGATTGTGTAACATTGTAAATAAATTAAATGCCACTCGATTGTTCACTTTAAAATGGTTAATTTTATATTATCTGAATTTAACCTCACTTAAAAAAAAACTAGTTGTCTTCCTTGAACTTCATCTCTTCTCTCTACTGAAAAAAAAAAAACTATGGACTTGGATTATAATTCAAGTATGAAAAGTATAAAACAAATATCTAAAGTATCAAAGTAAACACTTTTTGAAGTGTCAAAGTATAAAATAAATGATGGAAGAAAGGCAGGGAGGGAGGAAGGAAAGAGGGAGAGAGGAAAATCTATGGAAAAGGCTTCCAAAGAGATACCAACCATCAAGGAGGCGGAGCTTAACTCCCCACTCCTACAGGTGCATAAGAATAGGGGGGAGGTCAGGGACCCCACTGCTGTTTCTTTTAGTATTTCTGTTGTCCCAAATAAACAAATATATATTTTTGAAAAGCCACCCATGGGGTCAGTCCCTGACCCCCTTTTGGGATGTGACTGTAAAGTGTGGATTTCTCATAGTAACTTCCTTCCAGATAAAAGGATATTGACATGGAGTTTGGGGAGTAACTTTACAGCGAAGAAACCTTTCCCAGGTGACGGAAAATAGCGTCGTCAACAAGTCCCGGGGCAGCCTGTGCCGCTGCCCCCACCCCTATGTGTACTGGGAAGGGCACTCTGCGGTCTTGCTCTTGAAAACCTCTCTCCCAGCCTAGGCATAGAAAAAAACATCCACAATTCTGTACTGAGGAATAGTCTACAAAATATTGAACCAGTGCTCCTTTACTCCTTTTACTGGCGTGAAAATCACCAAAAACAACGTAAGTCTGACAAACGCATGTCCCAGAGACGGACGTGACAACCAAACCTAGCCTGGCGTCCTGATGGCGTGCTAAAACAGGAAATGAACGCCGGGGGGAAAGCTAGTGAAGTCAGAATGAACCGTGGAGTTTATTAATAGTCACTTACCAATGTCTGGTTGGTTCCTTAGCAGTGAAAAAATCAACACTACTAACGTAAGATGTTAACACGGGGAAAAGCGGGTGAAGGGTAGGCAGGAACTTGGTACCGTGTTTGCAATTTTTACAGAAGTCTGCAACAATTCTATAGAAAGTTTACTTGTAAAGCTCTCTCTGGAAACTGGTAGCGTGGAAGACCTCGGAAAGGAACGATGTGCTTGAAGAGCAGTGAGGTGAGGACACCCCAGACCCTTTTCTACTTTTGAATTTTGGAATAAAAATGATTTTTTAAAAGGAGTATTCTGAAGCGAAAGTGACAAAATGTTATTATCTGTTCAGACCTGGCTGCCCAGATAATCTGCAAAAGTCTGTTCCATCATTTTCTGCATACGTGAAAAGTTAAAATCTCAGGCAAAGGTTTTGCACATGGGAAGACCCCATGTGCAGGACATGGCAGGACAAAGTGTCGCCAGGGTGGCCAGAGGGCAGGGAGCAGTGAACCAGGTGGCACAGGATGAGAGAAATAGGTGGGGACAACACCCTTCCCACACATTCCAGAGGCTCCCACCCCGCCAGCCTAAAGCCGCTCATGTCTCAAGCACTAGTGGAGTTCCGAAGTCTGCCTCCTAAATCATCCGGTGCCAGCCCTGGCCTGGGCTCTGCTCCCTCCTCAGCATGACAAGTTCATTGTTCCTCCTTCCTGAAGGTTGCTTTTTCCCAGGAGGCAGCTCTGAGCCAACAGGTTTCTGTGGGCAGATGCCCAGGGCAGGGCTCACAAAGGCATGATTGTCTGGCCCAGCAGAGCAGGATCCTCACCTCATCCTCCAGCCCCCACATCAAAGAGAAGAAATCACAGCTCCTGCTAGCCACCCCGAGAACATGGCCTACCCCTGGTGGGGGCACATTTCACCCCTCAGAACATAGCCTACCCCAGGTCCAGGTACATTTCACTGCACCCCTTGTAGAGGGGGGTGGGATGGAGGCAGGGCACAGCAATAGGCATCAGCCAAATGCCCATCAGAAGAGCCACACCACGGGACGGCATCACCTCCAACAGGCCCAGCACTGTTCATAGTCCAGCTCAAGGAAGGCAGGGCTGCTACTGATATGCTCGTGCCAATGAGAAAATCAAATCAGACTGTACAGAGGTCATACGGCAGCCAGGAGCCCAGGCCCTCAAGTTACCCGCCCGGTGTCCTTCCCAGGACCCAAAGAAGTGTCCACCCTAGCAGCTGCTAGTGCAGATGCCGGGGCTGGGCCTTCCAACTGCACCACTCAGCAGCTGAGAACTCTGGGCAGTGACCTTCACCTTCCAAGGGTACCAAGTGCAATGACTGGCACATGAGAAATATTCAATAAATCTTACCATGATGCCTAGAAACAACCCACCAGTGAGGTGCGCCCTGGCCTGAAACAGGAGGGCGGGGGTGGCAGAGGGGCAGAGCGTCCCTGGGCAGCAGCTTCTGGCCTGAGAAAGACCCTCTCAGAGAAACATCCACCTCGCCACTCCCCACCCTGCTCACTTCCTGTGTGGTGGTTAAATGCGACTGGGTCCACAGAACTGTGGGGGCCAGTCCCCAGTCTCAGCACATGCACCATGTTAGTCTGGTAAGTCACGCTGCTCTCTGAGCTGGATCTTCTTCCTCATAAGTAAAGAGAGTCTGAACTCCATGAAGTGGAAGTCCCCTTCAAAATAAGCCTTTGTGAATGTATGTTATCCCCAAAATCCTCCTCAAAGGAATAGATAGATAGATAAATGGAGATAGATGATGGATGGATGGATGGATGGATGGATAGATGGATGGATGATGAAGATAGATATGGATGAATGGATAGTGGAGAGAAGACAGATAGATAGATAGATAGATAGATAGATAGATAGATAGATAGATAGATACAGACTTAAAAAGTGGTTGGTGAATATCCTCTTTTAAGGCTAACAGAAAGGAAGGCAGAGAAGGAGGGAAAGAATAAGAAAGGAAGGCAGGGAAGGAGGGAGGAAGGAAGGAAGAGAAACTGTGATTTAAGGCATCCAGGGACCGCTGCTGAAAGCTAAGTCCAGCTTTCCATGGGTCTGGTGCTCTAGGAATCACTACAAGGCTCAGAGACTCAGAACTCAAAAAGGCATAGAATAAAGACCCGAGAAGGTAAGCCTGCCCCTTACCTGCCCCCAAAAACAAACCCCTCCTGTGACTCTGAGAAGACTATTACTCCTGCCAAACCAGGGACGGTCTAGCATCTCTCAGCGAACCTCGGCCTTGGGCTGTGTTTGGAGTGAAACCTCTTAGAAGCCCCTGTCATTAAAACCAGACCCAAGGGAGAAAACTAGACCCAGAGATTCAGGAGTTTTCTCACTAACTAAAGGTGAGAGTTTATGACATGAAATTCAAGACTGGTAAGATGCAATACAACTTGGTGAACTAAATATTCTGCAGGTTCAAATGAGCAAAGTTTTCTCCCCAAGTTGGTATTGAACCTCTCCTGTGAACCAGAGGCATGCATGTCTGACTCCTGGGCATCTCCACTTCACCTAAGCAACCACAGGCCTCTCCCCACTCACTAAGTGGCTACTCTGTTCTTCCAGATATTAAGACTAAAACCTTGGAATCATCTTTGACCCTCCTTTTGTTTTGTTTTGTTCTGTTTTGTTTTGTTTTGGAGATAGGGTCTTATTCTGTCATACCAGCTGGGGTACAGTAGCGTCATCACAGCTCCCTGCAGCCTCAAACTCCTGGGCTCAAGTGATCCTCCTACCTCAGCCTCCTGAGTAGTTGGGACGACAGGCACAGGCCACCACACCCAGCTAGTTGTTTCTTATTTTTTGTAGAAATAGCACCTTGCTATTATTGCCCAGGCTGGTCTCAGATTCCTGGCCTCAGGTGATCGTTCCACCTTAACCTCCTAAAGTGCTGGGCTTATAGATGGGAGCCACTGCATCCAGCCTTGACCCTCCTTTCTATCCCACTTAATTGTTAGCAAGACTTGCTGGTCTCACCTCTGCATATTAGCTGACCCATATTAGATGCACTGCATGCTGGGCACTATTCCGGACACTTTCCATGTTAAGTCATCTAGTCTTCACAGTGGCTCTCTAAAGCACTCATATCCCCATTTTACAGATAAGAAAACTGAGGCACAGAGAGGTTAAGTAGTTATGATGTGACAGGGCCAAAATTTGAAGGCAAGCCTTGCGGGTCCAGTGCCTTCCAAGGACTTCTACTCCCCTCTGCCACCACGGCTCTGGCCTCTTCACCTTACTCACTCACTAGTCTCCTAACTGGACACCCTGATATCCTCTCTGTGCACCCCTTGAGATTTATTCTTTTTTTTAAATTTTTATTAAATCATAATTGTGTACATTGGTGCAATCATGTGGCACAATGTGCTGACTTCATATACAATCTGAAATATTTTCATTGAACTATTTAACACAGCCTTCATGGCCTTTTAATCACTATATGAAGACATGTATATTCTACATTTAGTAATTTTCACTTGTACCCTAGTAAGATGCACCGTGTGATCCCACCAATCACCCTCCCTCCAGCCAGCCTCCCACCT
>CAUYRH010058270.1:0-21358 GCA_963574655.1 Perodicticus potto
TTTGACATAACCTTCATGGGATTTTCTCATTTATTGTGTGAAAACATTTGTGTTCTGCATTTAGTAGGTTTCACCTGTCCAAGCTAAGTTGACCAAGTCAAATGCCTTCAGGAGTTAGAAAGACAATAGAAATGTGTGAAATTCACAAGTGAAATGAATAAAATTAACAGGGAGGGAGACAATCTGTAGCTAACAGAAGAATGTGTCCCCTACTTTAAAAAATTCTGATTGAAAAAGTTTAACTTTGCAAATAATTACTTTAATAGAAAGATGAGGGCTACTGATTTGTTATCTCTGGTTAAAGAATTCACCCTAATCAAGACACCTCAGTCACACAGGCCAGCTTATGAGGGAAAAAGTGGCTATTAATCTGAAATAAATTTTTTTAAAAAAGCATTATTTACTTACATTAAAAGAATCATTATTGTTGTTTAAGTCATTGAGAAAAAGAATTGCTGGGGGACCAAATACAAGCATAAACTAAAACTTTAGAATGAAATTTAACATTTGTTAAGAGCCATACTGAGGAAAGAAAGAGGGGGACACCCACCAGTCAGAAGCTATATCTTTAGGCCTTAAGAGGGCTGATGAGTTGATGACAGTTAAATTCTGCTCTGTTCTGCTTTGGATAATTCCCTGTGCACAGCTGGTACACTTCACCCTGCCTTCTGTCTTCGTACAGCTATTACTTTATGTGTGGATAAAAGACTGTTAACTCCAGAGTGGGCCTGTTACCAATAGGATGCGCATTTCTGCCAGTCTTCTCCTAGCTCTGTTCCCAGTGGGTTCATCTCACCTGCACCCCGTGGCTTGGCTTTGCAGGGCTCCTTGTTTTGCCAAGCTCCTACGAAGATCTTCCCTGTTCCAGTCATCTTCACACAGTTATCTGAGTCCTTGTATTTTCAGTCACACCATTGTCTCCTTGGATCTTGAAAATGAAGTTAGTGCGGCTTTCTTTTTCCATTTATTTTGTTGCCTTTCAGTGATAAACAAGAGCAAAGAAGGGATATTGTTATCTCATTCTGTTTCTTCACTTGACTTTTGTTTACTTTGGGTGAGTCACCCATAAGATGACAAGAAAGAGACTCCTTTCAGCAGAGAGACGCCCCCTCGGGGGGCTCCAGATTAGAACCACTAGTGCTATAACTTTGCGTATCTTCTCCATGAAGGTCATGGTTAAGTCATAAACACACCTGAGAGGTCCAGGGAATGGGCTAAGGGCAGTTTTTCAAACAAATGAAGGCGTTTCCTGGTGATCTAATAACAACAAATTGATGAAAAAATAATATATGACAAAACAGTTGAAAATAAACATTGAGACTGAGCGATACAATCTGGTAATTATTAGAAATTTTTATAGTGTAGTGAGTCAAGAAATCAATTGCAAATGATTCAGAAAACTCAATGCCACTTTAACCCGCAGTATTCTTGCTGTCTGCTCTTTGTACTCATTCAGCTATAAAAACATGTCAAATAACGTACAATCCAAATAGAGAACCCTCAGGACTGTTACATTTGTCAGCATTGAGGGTCCAGAAAGAGGACTCACAAACTGGGGACACGAAATGTTTCCTGCCCTATTGATTCATCTGACACGTTTACAGGCCCTTTCCTGGTCCTCAGAATAAATTCCCATTCCAAATAGATGATGAGAGCAGAATTATTCTCCTCAACCCCAAACACTCAAGGGCTCAAAGAGCTTTTTCCCCTTAAAACTGTAACTCTTTTGATATTTTCCAGCAACTGAGTGGCCAGAAATACTTGTCAAATAGTTGAATGGGAGCATCTCTTTGTGAAACTTGAGATATGAGAATCAGGGCTATTTTGGATAATCTATGGACATCTTATTAACGTGTTCTCTAAAACTTGAATTTTTGGATGCATGGACTCTTATTAAACAGCTTATTTTTTAAATAAAGTGCTGATATTGCAAAAGCAAAGAAAAACATGTAAAAAAGGGAAATTATAGTTTTTCTAAATCTCCATTTGAGTAGTTTATTTAACAAGATGCGGGCTGTAGAAAGTTGGAGAATATTTACTCTGGACATGCAATTCTTTTCTCCTGGTCACATCTGTAGCCCTGGGGAGACACAGTCAGCTGTGCTGACTAAAAGAACTCTCCCTTAGCCTATAAAGCTGGAGTTTTGAAGAATATTTTTGAATGCTGCTAAATTGTTTACGTTACTTGAGATGTAAATGAGATGCTTACCTCTCAGAGACATGGGATTACCCTCTCACATAAACCTATGTAATGGGATTCATTTTCTATTTCATTTTTATTCTTTGGTTTTGTTTCTATTTGGTCATGAATAAAAGAAATCAGTTCTTTTTTGTCCTTTTTATTATAAAAACGACATATAGCTTTGAAAGTAGAGAGAAAAGCATAATGAACTAAGACTTAGCTTCAATAATGTTCAACGTCCAGGCACTTTTGTTTCATGTACGCCTCTGCTCAGCGTGCCGTTATGTGGCAGCCCTACAATCTATGAAACCAATCCACTGCTATGGACTGTTGTCCTGTTTCCCCTTTTGCTAGAAGGCAATAAATAAATAGTGCTCCAGTGAATCATTTATTTTTTCATATATTTACTATGGAATGGATGTCTAGTACTTGGGCTTTCTTTGTCAAAGGGTAAAAGCACCTGCAATTGTGATAGATGTGGTAGATTATTAGCAAATCTGAGCTCAATTTTGCTTCTCTCTATATTTGCATGCCCTTGACTTATAACTTTGCAAGTCCTCCCATGAACGAATGAAGTCTATTTTCCCACTTACTGATTGAGTTAGGGGTTGTCCTGTGGCTTGTTTTGGTCGATAGGATTTGGTGAAAGTGATTATGGGCAATTCTGATCCTCGGTCTCAAGAGGCCTTGCACTTGCTACTCACACCCCAGGATCATCGCCTCTGCCAAGTGAATGAGTTCAGATTAGCCCAGAAGGATGAAAGACCACCTAGGCTAGGGTCAAGTCTGCTTGCTTTGCTCAGCCAATGGCTCCAATAATGTGAGACAGCCTAGTCAAGGTCAGCAAAGCCAGCCTCTGCTGATGACAGCTGACATTAGGCAAACCACGCGGGGGAATGCAGCCTAAATGGACAACCCACAGGATTGTAAACAGAATAAATGGTGATTGTTTCAAGCTACTAAGTTTTGAAATAACAATATTGTTACCCAGCAGTAATTAACTTATATGTATAGAACACATAATTGCTGGTAACATATTTTATCACTTTGTAGTACCAATAGTAGCAGGGGAGAGTAACTGCTTCCTCTCAGCATCAGTGTGCTCTTAAACATGGATTTTTTTCCATCTAAACAGTAAAAAACAATATATCTATGTTGTTTATTTTTGCAACTCTCTTATTTTGAATGAGGTTGAGATGAGTAAGCATCCTCCCATTTGGATTTAATCAAAAATTTGGCCCTCCTATCCACCATTAGCATGTTTGTTAGAGCACCTTAGCATATCCAAGAAAGGAATAGCAACTGTTGTGATTTCTGATTTAAGGTAAGTGTCCCAAAATTTTAAGCTGCTCATTAAATTCTTTATATCCCACCCCAAATGAATTGGTTTTTAAGGAAATAATATGATGCTATTAGTTTTACCAAAAACCTTCTGCTCTAGATAATTTGAGAACAGGATAGCCTATTTATTGAAAAACAGGAATGAGATAAATTGAAATGATTGATTCTCCACAAGCAGTGCTCTGAAAAGCAGCTTTGCATTACCAAATTGGAAATCTTCAGCTCAGATTCAATGTCGCATACATTTAATAGTTATGTTCGTCCCAAGGTAGTGTTAGAAAACCATCTGAGGTAATTTCTAATGTTCAGAGTAAATGAATTTTTTTTTAAAAAAAAATCAATTTAAAAGACTTTCTTCTTCCTCCTCATAAGTTAATTTACCAAATTATCCGGGAAAGACACAAGCATGGAAATGATGTATAAAAGGAAGTGTAGTTTATCACCCTTGTCCTCGTTTGCTAAAAGCTAATGCCACGGAGATGCTGAACCATGATCAAACCTATAAATTAGGAATTTGGGTCGTCTGCTTCAGGGGCGTCTAGCACCCCTGCATTCCTATTTCTCTGTGCCCATCCCCATCCTGTTTCTTATCCCCACCATCTGTTTATCTGTCTGGCACCTGAGGAGCAGTCAGATAGGCACCACTCTGCTCATCTAAACATCCCCAGCCGTTACTTGCATCTGAAACATAATAGATGCCCAATAAATGTTTTTTGAATTTAAACAAATGGAAAGGTAACATAATGAAAACTATCCACCATAATGATAGTTATTAATATAGAAATATAGTCTCTGAACTTTCACATTTTGCTATAAAACAAGATTCCCAATTAAAACATACTTGTGGATTTTAAAGACATTCTTATTCGTGTGTCCTTTACACAGTACTGCTAAGGAAGGTAGTATGTCTTAATAAGGGAGAGCCTGATTAATTCTTTTATAATAGGTATTTTACACTGAAAATGCCTAACACAGACCTCATATAGCAGAGGTGAAAGAAGCATGTAGGGAGAGAAATGGATTATTCAGCAGGATATTGGTTTTATGACCACAAGAGTGTGGAGCATTTTCTAAATCACTTTCTCGGTCCATTTATAAGAGAAGAAAAAAGGACATAGTAAGTTTCTCATTCTATGATGTATGTCTGTCCCATATCCTTGTCATTTATTGCTCTTAGGTGCTTTGCTATTATAAAAAACATACTAATGGGTACAGATAACTTAGTCCCAATAGAGACAGCACATTGTAGTCTCATATGCACTTTACCCCAAATGATGTAGGCTTTGCACAGTGTAGTGACATCAGAAGGACCTGATTTGAATTCTTTGTGTCTCCACTCAGCCATATGATCTTTGGCTTACTATGTAACTTTTCAATCTCTTAGTTTCTCCATCTGGAAAAACAGGAATTGTGAGATGCCTTTTATGAAACTGTCTAATACAGTGCCTGATCAAAACTGGGTGTTCAATAACTATATAACTTGTCCTGTTCTCCAAGAAAATCCTTGCCCTGCTAACCTGGGGATTCTTCATGAAGCACATTTACGATGGTAAAGACGTTGTAAAATTCAGCTCAGCAGGCAATAGTGGAAAAATAACAGGCTTAGACTGACTTTGTTTTGAACTTGGGAAAGTTGCTTAATCTCTTTAAGCTTGTATTTTCTCATCAGTAAAAATGGGAATACTGAGTGAAATAAAAGCACTGCATATGATGTCTAGCACACAGTTAGTGACCAATAAGTGCCTGGTTAATTTTTGCCTTATTTAAAAGTATTATATTTGAAATTTATAGCTGACTATCCTGGTTTGATAGGACATTTAAACACTAAAACCTAACCTACTTTAGTTGGTTTGCCCTGTGCTGTCATTACTCACTGACGAAATAAGAAAAAATAGCTTAGAGCAGAAATTCTTGGTCTTCTGAACTCTTGATAATGCTTCATAACATATAGATAGGATCTCATGCAATGCATTTCTAATTTATATTCATCAGTATATGATTCATTTCGCAGTCCAGGAAATGCTATCACAGTACAATAGCCTCAAGGTTTAGCAGCCGCATATAAAATTTCACTTATGCTAGTTCAGTTATTCTATGCCAGAAACAAGATGGACAAATCAGGAGAAGAAAAGGAAGGGAGTCAGTTTGGGGGCCCCCTGGGGAGAGACACGGAGCATTTGAACTGAAACCTGGTCTGATCTGAGAAATGAGATTCTGGATTGTTTTGTCTTCTAGCTACAAAAACTATTGTTAGTCAGGAGGATGCAATCAGAAATGACTGACTTAGGAGTGAAGTGGAAATATTCCTTTTGCGTATCAGGGAGTAAACACTAAAGAAATGACTATGTGCTTAGCAGAAAGAAATGACCTCTTTCCGGACAAAAGATGTGATTGAACATGGAGGAGCTAGTGATTACTCAGAGTTCATTCTTAAAAAAAAAAAAATTCATTTTATTTTATCAGGAACCATCTAATTCTGTTCCAATGACCTCTCTTAGGGATCAACAAGGTTAAAGAGAAGTGGAAAATTGGGCTGTAATGGAAAGATACAAGTAGATGAGGCCTTGTTTCCCCCTCAGTACAAAAAAATACACCTTTTGTGTGAGGTATGTGTTCATTAGAGGATCCAAGATTACAATGGTCAACTGTGAAAAAATGATTTAGCCATCATGAAACCAAATAATAATGACAATAATGCAGTATGGCTCAGTCCCAGACCAAAGACTGCAGGGTCAGGGAAGCCAGTGGTGTATCATATTGTGCCAAATACAATCCACAATTTTGCCCAAATTTTTGAGGGGAAAAGTAAGGATAAGCCTTATATGTAAGTAGTACTAACTCTGTATCTATATAAATGTTTTTAATTCTTTTATTCATGCTTATGTTTTAAAATGTAACTCTAGAAAGCAATAATAATACCTGTATGCAAAATGATACCCTAGAATATGGTAATCGGTTTTGTCGAACTTACAACAAACTTGCGACAAAAACATTTTCATTCAACAAAGAGCAATGTATTTCTCTTGATAAGCTTGAGGTGGGAGCTAGCAATCTCGGCATTGCACAGAGTAACCTGCCTTAACTCAAAGTCTGTTGATGGTAAACGTAAATCACATCTAAAAACTATCTTTGCAGCAACATCTAGTCTGGTGTTGACCAAACAATTGAATGACATAGCCTAACGAAGTCAACACATAAATTAATCATGACATGGCCCATGTGGCTCAGGGAAGTTGATCTCGTTACCAGCTCCAGGAACCTGACTAGCTAATCAAATCACAGTTATCCCTTCTCTTTTCTCGAAGGTTGCCTTAGAAGCCAGGTGTAAGCCAAAAAGAACATGTTATTCCCTTGCTGGCTCTTATTTGTTCAAGAGTAGCTGTATAAATGAGCACGTGACCCCCTTAGGCTGGGCTATGGTTTAAATGTTTGTTATCTCCAAAAGTCATGTTGAAACGTAATTGCCATTTTAACTATATTGGGAGGTGAAGCCTTTAAAAGGTGTTTAGATCATGAGAACTCCACTCTCATAAACAGATTAATAGTGTTATCATGAAAGTAGTTGTCGCAAGAATAGGTTGTTATATCTCATCTTGCTCATGTATTAACTTGTTCTCTCTCTCTCTACCCTTCCCCCATGTGATGCCTACCATCACGTCAGCACGCAGCAAGACGTCACCTCAGTCTTGAACTTCCCAGTCCAAGCATGGAGAGCTAATAAATTTCTATTCATTATAAATCATCTCGTCTTTGCTGTTTTAGTATATAGCCACACAAAACAAAGACAGGCTGAAAGGAATGTCTTTCAGTTCGTATTTAATAGAGAAATTGTCTCTCTCTCATGCTTGGTTTGAACACAGAGAACATTTTGCCTCAGCTGCTGCTGGCAGTTATCTTGGAATTCCGAGGGAAGCCAGCCTGATCACAAAGCTAACCCTGCAGAAAGGAACCACGATGGAGCAGGGGATCTGCGATGTGTTGTTCATTTGTTACGTGGCCAGGCAGAAACAGGGCCTGTACTACATTCAAAAGATGACAATAGCTCATATTACTAAGCTCCTTCATTTATATACCAACGTATCTCAATGTTTCTACTAAAGAGTTAAAAAATAGTTATTGGCTCTTTCAAAATAGTCCTGCTAGGAGGTTATTGGCTTCAGTGAGTTTGTCATTATTTTCTTTTGCAAATGTCACTAGGGCTTTTGACACATTCGTTTTGACTACTGTCCATGACAACAAATTTTCTATTGAGCCTGGAATCATTTTATAGAAACAACCCAAATTTATGTGGCACCAACCAAATCTTTTTAATAAAATGATAATTAAGTTGGGTAACACAATTTTCACTCAAAAAATGAGAGTATAAAGAAACTATGTGTGAGTATTTTTTCTTGTCATCTGAGTTGAAACATGAAGATTATATGCCTCAATCCTTAAGAAAAAAACTGTATTTAAATAACAAAGCAATGATTAAATTTCCCCTAAACTCTATCAGAATGCTAGTCTGCCATGAGAGATCATTTCTTTGATTTTTGAACTCTTTCTGAGCTTTAAGAATTTTCTGTGAAAACATACCTGAATAGTAAAAGAGGAGTGATCTATTGAATTGTAATACTTTATCCAAGATAATACGGTGGGGGGAAGTATGGGAGATAGTATGAAAGAGAAAGTTATTTGGAAGAGGAGGACAGAGTCCATTTTAAAAAATAAAATAGATCTACTATAAACTTTCACATCAGGTGCTTCTGTGCTTTAGAAAAAGAATAGATTTTTGAGTTCTTAGCAACGGGGGAAGATTTCTTTCTGTAAAGAATAGAATTGATTGAAATTCACTTTTATTTAATTTCCCTTTTTTCACTTTCTTACCTTCAGAAATAAAGGTTCCCACCATAACCTTCTCAATATTGGTAATGATAATTGTACCCTTTAAATACTATACAACATAGGTACCTCCAGATTTCATTCTCAATGAACACTGCATATTATCTGAGTCCCAGGGATAACAAAGAGTGATTTCCTTTTTAACTGTTATAGACCTATAAGCATTTTTTCCCAGATCTTCTAAAACATTTTTCTAAAAACTTGTGTCAAGTTTCTTTCTGAAAGCATGAGCGATGCCTCAAAGATTGTAACATAATGAGATAAAAAAAAATCCATTTGTAAATTGGTCTTGAGTCCATTTGATATAACATAAAAACCCAAATAGATCTAAGGCATTTGGGCAGTGAGATTGGCTTCGTTGTACAACTTTCATTTTCTGACAAGTAAAAGTGGACTTACTCCCTTATAAAGGAAGTTTTCTTTTTCTTAGAGTGACACTCCAGCAATAATTTAGCATGGGGTCCTATTTTAGGGCACTGAAAGACACTATGCTTTGGAGGACCAGCCAGGAGTGTGTGGAAAGAGGTGAGTGAGTGTTGCTTTCAAATAAACTCTGTGCAGTGACTCCAAATTTCAAAATATAACCTTGATCAAAAACAAAGAATGATTCTGAGTATTTTGGTTACATTTCTAAAGTCAAAAAAATTCAAGTGTTTTGCACTTTCTAATCCAATAAAAGTTTGTTCAACACTATCATTTTCTTTAATCTCTTGCTCTCCAAATTGGTTCTTGAATTTGATCCTTTAGCCTTAATATAATACCAAGACAGATTCCTTCTGAATAGAGGGAGACCACAAGTAAGTGGCTTATGAAAGGCCCAGGCAATTAGTACAGAGGTGATTTCTTTTCTAGGGTTTGGCATCTAGCTACACCCTCCTTCTGAAAGTTATTGCTGAAAGTCAAGCCCCGTATCAAAATGAAATTACCTTTACAAATACATTCCTGTCTGTAAAATTGGCATTTCTCAGTTGGAAAAATCATTAAGTGGCCTTTTCAGGTGAGAAAGTGATTCAAAGGATATGAAATGATTTTTGTGCTTCTTTGGATAATTTCTATCCTTTGAGTGTAGGAAAGAAATATGTTATTAGGTTATATTCCATGCAAAGCTGTGTGATTATAGTGTGTTCCATGGAGAGTTATGTGACTATATTATATTCTTTTGAGTGTGTGCAGGAAACAGGTGATTACGTTGTATTCTATCAGACAGTTGACCTTAAGAGAGGTAGATTATCCAGCTGGGCCTAACTTAATAACATGAACCGCAAAACAGAGAGTTTTCTCTGGCTTGCTGCAAAAGACAAAGAAAGATTTGAAACATGAGATAAATTCAACACGTCTTTCCTGGCTTTAAAGATGAAAGGAAGCCACATGGATAAATCTCTAAGAACTTAAAGCGATCCCTGATTGATAATCAGTGAAAAAAAGGCAGAGAGAATTCAATCCTAAAGTATCAAGAAACAGAACTCTGGCAACATCTTAAAGAGCTCAGAAGTTAATTCTTTTCCATATCCTCCAAATGAGATTGCATTTTAACTAACATCTTGATTTTAGCTTTGTAAGACCCTAAGCAGGAAATCTAACCCAGCTTATCTGACACTGACCTGCAGAACCTTGATAATAAATGTTATTTTAAAATTTTGTAAAGTGTTAACAAAAATGTGTTATTTTAAGCCACTAAATTTGTGGCAATTTGTCATGTTGTAATAGGACATTAGCAAACCCACTCTATCAGAGACATTAGAACCTATATGTATATATGTCATGCCATACACAAATAATAGAGAACTGGAAATTCAAAGAGGAAAATTAACTAATTAGATGAGAATCCACACCCTACAAATCTGGAAGATTCGCACCTTACCAGGCATTAATATTTAATGAAAATGTTAATATGGATTAGAATACCTATCTCTAAAGAAGTACTTGAGATATAATGCTAATCACTCTCGAACATCCTATATACCAATGTGCAATAATATAAATTAGAGCCTTTGAATTCTTGTCTTTGGCTTTGATGTCTTCTTACTTGGTAACAGTCTCCATTCACATAAACAAATTTCCAGAGACCTTTGTTAGTCATCATGATTTAAATTGACTTGTAAGGGGCTTGACACCCAGTAGGTAGGTCACCAGCCACATATAACGAGGCTGGCGAGTTTGAAACTGGCCCAGGCCAGTTAAAACAACCACAACAGCTGCAACAAAACAATAGTGGGGCGTTGTGGCAGGGACCTGAAGTCCCAGCTACTCCAGAGGCTGAAGCAAGAGAATCGCTTAAGCCCAAGAGTTTGAGGTTGCTGTGAGCTGTGATGCCACAGCACTCTACCAAGGGCAACATAGTGAGACTCTGTCTCAAAAAAATTAATTAATTAATTAATTAACTTGTAAGGGGCAATCTAAGTTCTCAATGCTTTTCATTACAGTACAACCTCCATAACTGACCACCTCCCTATATTGACCACCTTCTTAAATTGATCTAATTTTCATGGACTGGACATGCACATGTACACATCAGTACAGTAGGCTTATTTCCTTAAGTGGACCACCTCTGTATGTTGACCAGTTTGTTATGTCCCTTGGGTGGTCAGTTTTCAGAAGTTATACTATATCTCTTTTACAAAGTCAGTAGAAAAAATTAGTTTAGACACCTATGAGCTAAACTCATTTTCCAGCCCAGCTGTCATTTTTATTGGCTCATGGAAGATCGTTCAAGAAGGCAGAGCTATACTTTCATTCATTCATTTACCAGGTAATTCATGCCATTGTTCATCAAGCCACAAGTACAGTACTAACTATACTTCCACTGTTAGGACTGTACTTCCAGACTCACCTGACACTCATCAGAGTTAGAAGAGGTAGCCATATCTTCCCATGTATAATCTTGATGCAACTCTGAACAACTTCTTTTAACTGTTTTTAATTGTGGTAAAATATATACAACATAAAATGTACCATCTTAGCCATTTTTAAGTGTACCATTCAGCAATGTTAAGTGCATTCATATTGCTATGCAGCCCAAATCCAGAATTCTTTTCATTTTGCAAAACTGAAGCTCTATACCCATTAAATAAATTTTTATTCCCTTCTTTCCTACGCCCCTGGCTACCACCATCTACTTTTTATCCCAATGAATTTGACAACTCTAGATACTTCATATAGGTGCAATCATACAGTATTGATCATTTAGTGACTGGCTTATTTTATCAAGTAATGCCCTCAAGATTCATCAGCATTGTAATTTGTGTCAGAATATCTTTCCTTTTAAAGACTGCATAAGATTCCATTGTATCTTTATGCTACATTTTGTTTGTACATTGCTACATTCATGCACACATGAATAATTGAGTTGTGTACACTTTTTGGCTATTGTGAATAATACTGAATGAACATAGGTGTACAAATACTTCATTAACTTCTTATCTGAGGTTATAAACACATGTTTATGGCCTATTCATTTGTTATAAACTTTTTCAGCATCTTATTCGGTGTTTATTTCCATGGCCTGACCCAGTACCTGGCATGTTGTATGTGTTCAATAAATATTTGTTGAAAAAATTAACATCCTTTATCATGGCAGGCACAACTAGGACATGAAAGAAAATTTGATTTGCTTTCAAAGAGTTTGATTTCCAAGAATGCACACTGACAAGAAGTACACTATGACAAGTGTTTTCTTCCTATGTGAGAGTAGGAACAAGATGTTGAAGGAACACCTCATAATCAAGAAAATTAACAGAAATGGTGAGCAGAATCCTTTCCTCCAGGTAAAGGAAAGGAAAACAGGCACTCCAGGAAGAGGAAATAGGGTGTCAATGGAAGGGAATCAAGACATAACTAAGGCAACCACAGAAATATATATAGCTCAGTACATTAGGAGGGGAAAGTGAGGGGGCCACGGTGAGGGATGAGGATAGAGAGATGTGTGTCATCACATCACATCACCTGCTGGAGAGAAGGCAGGTCATGAAAGTTTTGGCAGGGAATGTTGAGGGGCTCAGACTTTGTTCTTAGGATAATGGGGGGTCAGGGAGGAATTTTTAATTGGATGCTCAGATGAGAATATTGTCTGCCTGCAGTGATAAGCTTATCAAGTAACTGATGTTTGTGAATTCTGGAAAGAAAGAAGAGGAACTAAACTGGCACAAACACAATGATTAGCAGGAGTCAGGTCCCAAGAAATACACAGAGACCCAGGCCACGTGGCAGGTGATGTCCAGGGTCTGGCAGGCTATCTCTATCTAACTCATGAACTACTTCAAGGTCAAAATTCCTTTATGGTAACACAGCAGGGAGCAAAGTAAAATCCCAATTTGTCAAAATGAAGCAGGGGCTCAGGCTCATAAGAAGACAAATTTACTCCTGTTACTGGAACTGAAAGGAATCCAAGATGGGGGCGGGGAGTAAACCGTTCATGGGAATAAAACAGAACTCATTCACCAGAGCCAAGTCCAGAACTGAATTCTGAGCAAAGCTGACTACTACATTAAGGTTCTATAAATCCTCTCTAAAGTTATCAGTGAGCTTCTGCCAGGTAACAAACAAAAAGTTAATGGCTAAAAACAGCCACCATTTATGTAATTCAATTCTGTGAGTCAACAGAGTGAGTGTGTTCTCTGAAGGTCTCACTGAGGTGACTCCTGTGTCTATGTCAGTTGCCAGTCAGCTGGCCAGCGAGCTCTGCCTCTGGGGCTTGGCTGCTTCAGGTTGGATAATGTCTCTCATTATCCAAAAGGCTAGCTCACTCTAATAGGAGCTCAGGATTTCAAGAGAGCAAGAAACATAAAGAATCTCTTGACAACCAGGCTCAGAACTCACACAATTTATTTAGTAGTATCTAAAGTCAAAAGACTAGTTCAAAATCAAAGGGACAAAAAATAGAAGCTATTGCAAGAATAGAAGTTTTATTGCAAGGGCAAGGAAGCAGGAAAAAGAAGAATATGGGGCCATTACAAAAAAAATCTTCCACATTAACTAAGAAAAGGCCTATGCCCATATGTGCAAAGGAGAGTAATTTCTAGGTGGGTATGGATGAAGAGCAGAGACTCAGACTGCCTAGTCCAAGTTTTGTCTGCATCATGGATTGGACTAATCCAGAGATGCAATAAGTAACAGCTACAAAGTATAAGCATTTAGAGTCCTATCTGGCCCTCCACAGTGAGCATGTTATTGAGCATGTTTGAAGAATATTTAACGGCTATAAATGTAGCTTTTTATACAGAACTTTAACTTATCACCTTTAAAAGAGCCTGGAAAAAAATGTGATACAGAAAGAGAAAGTTTGCACTCTAGTCCAGGCCACAGAGTGAGACCTTGGACCTTGTATTGAGAGAGAGAAGGAAAAAAAGAGAGAGAGAGAACGTTTCAAGGAGAGGAGAAAAGAACAGAGATGTAGGTAATGTTACTATTCTGGTGCCTTGATTCTGAAGGTGTTGTCTATCAGAACAGAGCATCATAATACCTAGAAATATATTAGCAATGCAGAAGTTTAGACGGACCACAGACCTCCCAAGTTAGAAGCCGCTGCATTTTAACCTGATCCCCAGGTAATTTCTATATATGTTAAAGACTTAAAAGCACAGATCTTATGAGATAGCTGACTAGACAGATAGTTTCAGTATCCACAATACACTAAGACTTGCAAGAGAGAGAAAGAGAGAGATCTGGGGTTATTCCCTAATATAACTAGATTTGTGGGAGATAATGAGTGGTTCCAATTCTCCACTTCTTTGCTATAAACATTAGCAGATCATGTAGGTTGCAACTTGGTGCTTTTCTTCCAGGACTCCTAGAACCATGGTGCTGATCCTTAACCAAACCTGGGAAAAATACACAAAAGAGTAATATAGTCCTGTGCTAGAGTCCAAAGTATACCAGAGAGAAGCCTGCACTAATTTTTCAGTATTATTGAAAGAAAGTACATGTATTGGTGGTTTGTATCTGATGTTGGCTGTTTCATCAGATTTTCTCTTAATGAGCTTGATGACACAGCCTAGTTTTAGCTATTAATACATGATCAAGAGAGCATAAGAGATCCTTCTTCAGATGAGACTGTGGCCTCTGTAAAATCATATCTTACATGTTGTGTTAGTGGATTATGATCCAAAGTCCAGCTTACTCCATGCAATGTAGCCCTCTCTATCCATTCTTTCTCCTACCTCCCCATACTCATCACCATAATTTAAAGCCTTACATAACTGTATTCTGCATAGTTTTACCTTTTCAAAAATGTAAACATCTGTGTTTAACACCATTAGCACAACTTTCTATGAACTGTGCTTAGCTCTGAGCTTTGAGCTTGACTATGTAAGTTGCATTGGCTTGAGATATGTAGGAAAAAAACAGTTCTGGGCCACGAATTTAAGATTCTTGCATGTGTCTGATTTCCCCTTGTACTTCTGTCACTGCCATGAGATGACTTCTTCTTTAGCTAGGTAGCTGCTGCCTCTTCCACATAGGCCCAGGTATTAACATACCTGGAGTAAAGTGGTCCACAGCAAGCCCTGATGGATCACCAGCTTGACGCAGAATCACACTGCCAAATCCAGCCTCACACTGCCAAACCTTTGACAATTTGAAGATCCACAAGAACAGGTGATTGTTGTTTTAAGCCCCTGAATTTCTGGAGTGGTTTGTTATTCAGCACTTGTAAACAATTGCTAAGTGGTACGAGGCTGAATGAAGAAATGAAGAAATTAAATGCTTACAAACTTGTTGGAAAGACTGGGACATCCCTGAGCTTTTCAGGAATGATCAGAGAAGATGTAAGTCAAAGATTAGGAAGCTGATGAAGATATACTGATGTCATAAAGCTTCAGGAAACCACTTCTGTGTACCCCCAAACTAATAACTGATAGAGAAATAGGAAAACATTTGTTGCATAAAATCTATATCTGCTAAAGCCACAAATATTGAAGAAAAAGGGCTGCTGCCTCTCTTATACCTTCCAAATCTGTAACTGCATCCAATTGGCATAACCCTTCTGACAAAAATGGGTTGAGAAAATGTAGTTCTCAGGCTTCTAGCCCTTACACAACAGGCACTAGCAGAATCTAGGAATAAATGTGAAGCACCTGTTGCATTTTCCAGAAGAAGTTCTATAATTATGTTCTCTACAGTATTATTGTAAGAATTTAAGGGACAGTATATATAAACTTTTTGTAATTTACAATTATGTAAATATGACATGATCTTAAAAACAAAATGGTACCATCAAAATGGAATCTATCTTTGAATTGATTTTCTCATTTTAGTAAATAAGAATTTTCATTGGGAAAGAGCTACTATGGGCATTTTGTTTGAAAGTGAAAGTCTTGGACAAATATAAACTTAGAATAAAAGGAGAATTTAAGTGTTTGATTAGAGTAAAATAAAGCAGATTTGTAATTGGATTCAAGGGGGCCCAAAAGAAAGTAAGTTCTGGATGCTTCCAAGTTTAGAAAAGAAAATATGTGAGAATGATTGAGAGAATGAGAAGAGAGAGAGAGATCAAGTAGAGGAATCCCAGTAATAGGGTAGAAGCCAGGGATTCTAAAAGCTAATTTCTGGAAAGAAACTGAATGAAATTCAGAATTCCTGACACTGCTTTCATTTATTTCTTTTCTGTGTTGAAGTCCCTACATAATCTACAAAACTTCAGCAAAAGATTGTTACACAATAGTCTCCTGTTAGTGATACATTAAGGAACAAAGGTAACAAGGCCATTGAAGAGGAAAGCAAAATGGGATAGCAGGCTTGAAAGGTAGCTTGGCAGTCAAGACTCAAGAGCTGAGTTAGGAAGAGAAATTCAAGGCAAGAAGTAATGGAAACCCACCAAGAAAAAGTAAGTGCCATCCTTAGAATCCTGAAAAATATGTACAAGGGGTTTGTGATTTCCATCTTCGGGACATGAAGTGTGAGTTATTTCATTTAGACATTAAAAGAAAACGACACCCCAGAATGCTAGAAGACATGGGAAACTATTAGACTGTGTAAGCTAGTCTATTTATGACTAATAAAAGGGGAGTCCAATCGATCAGAATTGCCTGAGGTTAAACAGACTATTTCCTATCCTTCATTTCCTATTGTCAAATACTTAGAAAAGCAATGGAAAATAATTAATATACAAGTAATATTTATCTTATTGATGACTTTGGCATGAAATGGTACCAGAAATGTTGGAAAATGTTTTAAATTTGTCCTGCAGTTTCTCCTGGAGTCACATTATAGATTCCCTCCCTTTTAGACATTATCCATATTACTTTAAATATTTAAAAAAATTAAAAGCTCTAATTGCCTTAGCCAAAGCTCAAACTGGAAATCACGAGCTTATAAGATTTCAAGTCTTCAGCACCTGGAAAATATGAATTTTTTTATACAGGATAAGAGGAAGAAAGAAGAACATTTTTAGTTTTCATTAAAAATTGAGGAAATACAGCCAGAGAGGTGTGCTATTAAGAATACAAGATATTTCATCATGACGCCAGATCTTTAGATAATTCACTATAAATGTCAAAACTCATTCAACCCAAAGTGAAAAGAATAATTCTTCACCTCAGTTTTTAATTTAAAAATGTCTTGCTTGCTCTTTCCTGAACGAATGATTTCTTGGAAGGTGATAAAGCAGTTGGGTGATAGCCAGTTTTTCTCTAGCTTCCCCTTCTTGATATTAAAATCGTATTTGAGTGTCGAGGGCACTCTTGGGCTCAAGAAATACTGGTTAGAAAATAAAAGGAAAAAATGCCAGAATGTCCTCAAAACAGATAATAGGAGTGCAGGTAGAAAAGATCTTTCTGGGGCGATCTTTGTCCCACTTTTAGTCATATTTCAATCAGTCTTTGTACTTTTTAATAGCTCAATTCCAAATAAGTTTCTTAATATCAACTCTTTTCTGCAGAGGAAATGAAACTTTCTCTGGTTAAACAAAGAAAAGGAAAGGAGAATTCCCTGTTTAGTCCTCATCTAAAAATTTCCACACACTGATTTCTTGTCTTAGACATCTCATTGTCTTCTACTTATTTTTGAGTTATTACTGCCCCTTAAAGGCACAGAGCTCTATTTAGATCTCTTTCCTTTCTGCCAGTATCCTCTATATAGGAAGGACTTTTTCAAATGACAGTCTTTGTTCTATTGTATCATGACTTCTTTCTGTTTTTTTCTACTCTTCCCTTCTGACCACTAAAATCTCAGAATTTTCCAAGTTCAATATCTTGATCTTCATTTCCCTTAATAGATCTTGGTACATCTGCAATAAAGAAGGTATCTTTATATTTAAGGACCATACTTTATTAAAATATGCTAAAGATAAATAAATGATGTAGTATTTTTCAGTTAACTTCACCCATTGTGAATGAGAAAATGCAGGACAAATCAGGTCATCAACAAGGAGGCTAGATGTTCAAATGTTAGGGGGAAAAATGCTAAATGTCTTCCTATATTTTCTCAAAGACTGTTTTATTTACCTGTCTATTGTATGCTTATCTCAACCTTTATTTTATCTGTCTTCCTATATTTTAAATGTCTTATATTTATTATATTTAATATTAATATTTAATATATTTTATTATTAATTAATAATAATATTATTATTAATATTTTATTATATTTTATATTAATATTTAATATATTTTAACCTATATTTTAAATGTCTTCCTATATTTTCTCAAAGACTGTTTTATTTACCTGTCTATTGTATACTTATCTCAACTAGACAGTTAATAATATCAAGTACTTCTGGTGATTAGAAGAAAGAGGAATTGGCCAGGTGTGATGGCCTATGCCTGTAATGCCAGCACTTTAAGAGACTGAGGCAAAAGTATTGCTTGAGGCCAAAAATTCAAGACCTTCCCAGGCAACATAGTGGAACTTTGTCTTTACAGAAAAACAAAACACAAACAAACAAAAAAACAATTCTATGCATCTTCTTCTCCAGTAATCTTTCTGCCACGTTATAATGAAAGCAAGTATCAGAGAAAAGTCTGACAAATTTAAGGACATTTACTAGTAAGCAGACAAGATAACCACATAAGCTTTCCTTTTATGCTCAAGCACTAAAATATCTTCATTTGTATGCACTCTGACAAGCCAATTGACAGAAATTCTCATTCTAAAACATATACTATATAATATTCTGTATATAAAACCTGGCTGTGCCCTGCCCTTGAGCCAAGTTCAGGTTGATGCAGCCACAGCCCCCACCCAACAGGGGAGGAAAAGGAAAACCAAACTTTCTAATAAATAACTATAATAATATGCACCATCATGAAATGAGCTACCATGACACTAAGTCTTTGAGTGAACTGCACTCCCTATGGTTTCCTACCAATGCAGCCTGCCTGGGAAAGTTCTCATCCTCAGCCAAGCTTCCACTTTGGGAATTTAAAATTTGGATGCACTCCACCCTCAGACTGATATAGCTGCAGCCCCACCAGCCACAGAGAGACAGGAGAACACAAACTCTCCTACACACCAATTCCTACCACCCTGCCACAGGGATGCTGTGAGACTAAACTGTTAATGGCCAGCATTTACATCTGGGCCAGGCCCTGCCCAGTCTATAGCCACCATCCAGTCAGAAAGGAGTAGGGGGACACAAGGTCTCCTAACCACACTTAAGATATCACCCCCCAACCCCAACCTCTTATGGGCAACTGTGGGACTGGGCAGTATCTTGCCAGGTCCATTAGTACTACCAGGCTCACCAACGTGAACAATTTAGACCCTAACAGCCAGCTCCATCACCACTATTACCATCTCTTGTATCACCATCTTCTCAGGAGTCTGAGAACCCACCCACACACCCAACCTTCTGCTCCAACTACTTGCTTTTGAGCAAGTGACCTGAAGGTCCAAGAATTAGCACTCCAGGACACACTAACTCCACTGCCAGTGTATGCTGCTTTGGGGCCTAATGTCAGACAACAGCCCTAGCATTTAGGACGCAGTTGGGAACTGAAGACAAACTCAGCTATCATTCTATTCCCCAGAAAAACTTCACCTAATAATAATACCATAAGCACCAAGGAAATTACAGATACCATTGACCCTGTGTACTTCCTAAGAAGGTATACAATGATCACACTCATCAGGCACTCAAAATCAAAGCTTAAGTGTCCTACTCAATCAACAACATATATACATCTTTAAGGAAAAATTCTTCCCTATGAAAGCAATTTCAAAACATTGAAATAAGCAGCTACTACATCAGAGGCCCAGATATGAATAGAGGGACACAAGAAACATGAAAAAGCAAAGAACTGTGACACCACTAAAGGACCACAAAAATTGTCCCAATCAAAAAAATTCCTAATAATGCCAGATAAAGAATGCCAAATATTGATTCCAAAGAAGTTCAATAAGATGCAAGAAAAATCTGAAAACCAATACAAAGAAGTGCAAAAAAATTAAGTCTGGATATAAATGAAAAATTTATGAAGCAAATATCTCAAGAAAAACTGTACAGTCCAGAAGAGAATATAATGGCATTTTTTCAAACTGATGAAAGAAAAAAAATATCAAATGAAGAAGAATAAAACCTTTCCAAGACAATAAAATCCTGAGAGAATTTGTCACTAATACACTAGCCATATAGAAAATGCTTGAAGATTTCTTAAATGTGATAACAAAAGGACAATATTCATCACCATGAAAACACATGAAAAAATAAAATTCAAGGATCAAATAAAACAATCACACAAAGAAGGGAGAGAAAGAAATTATGTGCCAACATGACAGAAGTTCAGAAAAAGATAAAGACAAAACGACAAAAAGAAAGGAAAAAAGAATTTATGAAATAAAAACAATTAAAATATGGCAGGAACAGTCTTATATATCAATATTAACTTTAAACATAAATGGATTAAATGTTCCACTTAAAAGATATAGACTGGAAGAATAGATAAAAACACATGATTTTGCCATATGCTGCTTCTAGGAAATGCACCTTACCCATAAAGGTACTTATAGACTGAAAGTAAAGAGGTGGAAAATATATTCCATGTAAACAGAATGCAAAAGTTAAGAAAAGTAGTTATAGAGTCTTCCTTATTCCCTGACATTTCATCGCAGCCTCAATCTCTGTGGCTCCCCCCATGCAAGAAACATTCACACAACATTTTGGTGCAGCAAGCAGTGTAAGCTTAACAAGGACAGCATGGGTCCACTTCCTTGGGATCACTTGGTTGTTCAAGCAGTTGTCAGCTTAAGAGAGGAGATGGCTGAAGTCAAGAAAATATTAACTCAGTGTTACCGGGTCATTGAGAAACGCTATTGAAAGCCTCCTAGCAATAAATATCCTCCAGTTTTACAAGTATTTAGGAAATACTAAACTTTGGGTACCAGATAAAAACTTAAAACTCCAACATGGCTCCCTGAACAGACACCCAGAAATTGGAGAAACAAATGATGTCCTGCTTGAATAGACTAAAACTGACAGTGACGTGGAAGGAGAGACGATCATACTTCTTTGGACAAAGGAAGCCACCGCAATGACTTGGGGACAGGTGGAGAAGTCATGGATTGGGGACCTATGACTTACTTAAGATCAGACTTGGAACCAGCTTTGTCTTTAAAAATTTTATATAATGAGAGTAAAGTGTCAGCTTCAGCTTCTGAGTGTATTTCATGGATGAACAGAGGGTTTCCCCCCTGTTACCTGGAACTGCCACATATTCTAAACAAGTGCATTTGTGGAAAATTGCTGCAGCTTTACAACCTTTCAAGTCTTGGACTGGAGGATTATTTTTCCATAATAACCTCCAAGAATATGAATTTGTGGTAAATGACACCAAGTACATTCAAGCCTGTTTACAACTTCCTTTCGTATGGTTAAAAGGAAATGTTACTTGGAGTAAAGTACAGGAGAATTATTTTGTTCTACTTCTCAATTGTTTACTTGTGTTAACAATTCTTTGAGTTTTAATCCATTTAAGGAACAATTGTATTTGCTGAGAGCTCACACTGGAATTTGGCTGCCAATCA
>CAUYRH010058275.1:0-29207 GCA_963574655.1 Perodicticus potto
AATGATTCAAGCTTGGAGTACAGTATGCGGGCTTCCCATACAATCGGAGATATTTTTATCCACCTGATTAATGTAACATTCATGATATTTTCTCATTTACTATGTGAAAACAATTTTGATCCGTATTTAGAAGATTTCTCCTGACCCTTCACATATGCACCACAAGGATGCTTGTTTGGAACAGTTCCACACCACTATTTGCATGGTAGACAGAATTTCAAGAGAGTTCAAAGTTTCCAGAAGGCCACAATCATTAATGTGGGTGCTGTTGTGAAGAGATTTTGAAGATGTGATTAAGATCCCAAATCAACTCACCCTAAGAAAGAGATCTTACCATTAGTGGGCCTGATCTAACCAAGTGATTCTTTCAAAGGGTCTAGATTCTTTCTTGCAAAAGAGGTTTGAAGTATGAGAAGGATTCAGCATGAGGGCAATTCCACTACACCAGGAGCTTTGAAGATGTGGAAGAACGGATAGCAGAGCACAGCTGGCAGCCAGCCAAGAAACAGGGCCTCCATCCTAGGGCCACAAAGACTGGATTTTGCCACAACCACTGAGTATGGAGAGGCCCTCAAACTCTCAAACAGTGAGAGGATGAGTCCAAACAGGGTGATTCAAATAGTGTAGCCCTCAAACACTGAGATACAGCCACAGCACTGCCCACACCCTGACTGTAGCCTCACAGACTGTATGCAGGGAACTACATGCTGTGCCCCGACTTCTGACCCACACACTGTGAGTTGTGTTCTTTTAAGCCACTAAGTTTATGGACATTTGTTATATACCAAGAAACTAAGGTGCCCTCATATAGGCACCTTATGAGTGTAAGTGTAAATTTTGTTATACATTTATTTTAACAAAGTTAAAAAGTTCTAATGCTTTTTACATTTCTTTGACTACAACCCAATAACATATAAACTTTATATTATTCAAAACAAATTAAACAAATTAATACTATCTTAGCCCACTTAGTGTTGCTATTAAAGTCTGGATAATTTACAAACAAAATAGTGCTATTGGCAAGATGGCAGACCAGAAGGATCATTCAGCTAGGTTCTCCTAGAGTGACTGGAGTAAAAGAGAGAACCCTATCATAACTGGCACATGGACTTTACCCAGATGCATAACTCAGAGAGCACAGCAAGGACATGGTGAGCTGGATATAGAGTATGATCCAGAGTGGTGGAAATCTGATGTATTAGGCAAGTGATTATGACTGACTGGAATCAGATGGCTTCTACAGAGGACCAGGATGGGAGGAAGCCTTTCCAGAGTTTTGATTATTGCAGGAAGCTGTGCATTGATTGTAATGCTTGGAAGAATAGGCAGACTTAAACAGTATATGGCAACCAGATTTGAATGCCAGTTAGAGTGGACTTGCCATAGGTTTGGTGGCTGGAGAGGCAACCATACTATGAAGGTCTCAGAGGCCAGAGGGCTACCATTTAGGGAAGGTTGACACAAGGTGGTAAGAAGGGCCTTAAAGCACAGCTGTCTTCATTTTGCCTGCTGGGATCAGAACTCCACTCTTGAGACAGGCTGGGGGACTCCCACACTTCATGGGAAATGGAGTCAGGAGGCATTGTGAGACCTGCCCCTAAAGGATTCTTGTGAGCTTTAAAGATTCCAACCCGGAGGGGTCTGAATGCTGAGGAAACAATGAGGCCATCACTGAAGGCAACTAAGTTAGGAATAAGAACCATACAGCTTGTTGGTTGTGCTGTTTCCTAAAACAACTACAGTGCCACCTCATGTCCCAGCGACATATTGCGACATATTTTCATCAAGAGCAAGGTCTTCTGTTTATTTGGTTTTTCTCAGGCTTAGGCCCCTTCAAGACTTAAGCTCTGAGACAAGGTAATTTGAAGCAAAGGAGGCAGTGAGACAGAAAATGGAGGGCAAGGAGGTGAACAAGAAGAAAGAACACATGAGGAAGGACCAACAGAAAAATTCAGGCAATGCAAAAAGCCAAACCAGAGGAACTCCCCCAAAGGACCATGAGGCAGCTACTGCAGAAGAGTCCACCTATAAAGATTTAATGGACTTAAAAGAAAGGGAATTTAAAATGTGGATGACAAAGACAATAAAAGGAGTGGACAAGAAAATGGAAAGACAGAACCAAAAGTCAGACGAGAGATAAGTAGAATGCAGAAAGGATTCTGCATTCTACATATGCCGAAGGAAATGATGGAGACAATCAAGGAATGTAAAGATGCAGTAGAAAGTATCAAAAATAGGTTAGACTATGGAGAATAAAGAACTTGAGAGCTAGAGGATAACATTTTTGAGTTAACCCAGGTAGTTAAAGAGGCAGAAAAGAAGAGAGAGAAAGCAGAACAGTCGCTTAGAAAATTATGCCTCTATAAAGCATTCAAACATATGAATAATAGGGATTCCTGAAGGGGAAAATTATCCCAAAGGTATGGAAGCCCTACTGGAAACTATAATAAATGAAAACTTCCCAAATTTTACTAAAGAACCTAACATACTCCTTTCAGATGATATTGAACCCTGGGTTATCTTAATTCAAACAAAGCCTCTCCAAGATACATTGTAATGAATGTGTCCAAACTCAAGATGAAAGAAAAAATTCTGCAAGCACCAGGAGTAAATGCTAACTAACCTACTGAGGCAGAGCCATTAGGATGACAGCAGACTTTCAACTGAAACTTTCCAAGCCAGAAGAGCATGGTCATCCACCTTTGACATTCTTAAACAAAACAATTTTCAGCCCAGAATTCTGTATCCTGCAAAAGTAAGCTTCAAAATTGATAGAGGAATCAAATCTTTTGTGAATATACAAGCACTGAGGAAATTCACCACAAGACCAGCTCTATAGGAAATATTTAGACCTATTATTAACACTTACATCAAAATGGACCACCAGCAAAGTAAATACCCAGAAGCTAAAGGTCAAAACTTAGCTTCCACAATGGCACAAAGGATAAAACTACACAATGGACTTTCACAAAATAAGATGAACAGAATCCACCACACTTATCAATTATCTCAATAAATGTCAATGGACTGAATTCACCACTGAAGAGGCGCATGCTAGCTGAATGGATAAAAATAGCACAAGCTATCCATATGTTTTCTCCAGGAGTCACACTTAGCCTTGAAAGACAAATCAAAACTCAGGGTTAAGGAATGGAAAACAGTATTTCAAGCAAATGGAAATCAGAAGAAAGGAGGGGTTGCAATCTTATGTTCAGATGCAAGTGGATCTAAAGCAACTAAAGTTAAGAAAGACAAAGATGGTTGATTTATACTGGTCCAAGGAATGATACTGCAAGAAAACATTTCAATTGTAAATATTTATGCACCCAACTTACACTCTTGGATTTATGAAATGGTCTTGATGGGTCTGAGCAACATGATATCCAATAACACCATAATAGTCATGGATTTTAATGCCTCTCTGACAGAATTGGACAGATCCTCTAAACAGAAACTAGATACAAAGGACTTAAATGTGACTCTAGAACAAATGGGATTAATAGACGTATACAGAACACACAATCCCAAAGCTCAAGAATATACATTTTTCTCATCAGCCCATGGTATGTAAACTCCAAAATCAATGGCAGGATTTCTATCCTAGGATGACCCAGGACAATGAGGATTTTATGAAGCAATAAAAATTATCAAAGATTTTTGGTCTTCTGGGTATATACCTGGTAAAGGAATTATAGGATCAAATGGTGAAACTTACTAAATACAGAATACAAATGTCTTCTTACAATAACTAAGAAAATGCCATGAAGGCTATGTTAATCAGTTTGATGAAAATAGTTCAGATTGTATATGAAGCTAGCACATTGTACCTCTTGATTGCACTAATGTACACAGCTATGATTTAATAATAATTTTTAAAAAATAAAAATAAAAATAAAAAATTATAAAAGAAAGTGTGGGGAAAACACTTGAAGATATTGACCTGGGGAAAGATTTTATGAGGACTTCCATGGTAATTGCAACAACAACAAAAATAAACAAATGGGACTTAATTCAACTGAACAACTTCTGTACAGTTAAGAAAATAACAACCAAAGCAATAAAATGGGAATGGGAAAGGATATTTGAATATTATGAGTCAGAGAAAATTTTGATAACTAGGATCTATAAAGAAGTCAAAATAATTAACACAAAAGACCCAAGAATCCCCTATATCACTGGCAAGAGACATGAATAGAACCTTCTCTAAAGAAGACAGATGAATGGCTAACAAAGATATGAAAAAATGTTCATCATCCCTAATCATCAGAGAACTGCAAACCACCTGAGATATCACCTAACCCCAGTGAGAATGGTTCACATCACAAAGTTTCAAAGCTGCATATGCTGGCATGGATGTGGAGAGAGGGGAACACTTTTACACTGCTGGTGGGACTGCAAACTAATGCAACCTTTTTGAAAGGAAGTATGATGAATCCTCAAAGAACTCAAGCTAGACCTCTCATTTGATCCTGTATTCCCATTACTGGGCATCTACCCAGAAGGAAAAAAATCCTTTTATCATAAGGACATTTGCACTAGACTATTCATTGCAGCTCAATTTATAATCACCAAAATGTGGAAACAGCCTAAATCCCTACCAACCCAGGAATGGATTAACAAGCTGAGGTGTACGTGTACCATGGAATACTATTCAGCCATGACATGTAAAAGGATGTAGACTTTACATCTTTTGTATTAAGCTGGATTGAGGTGGAACACATTATTCTTTGCAAAGCATCACAAGAATGGAGAAGCAAGAATCCAATGTACTCAATTCTAATATGAAGGCAGTAGATGAGCCAATACAAGGGGAAGCATAAGGGAATGAAGGAGTGGGGAAAGGGAAGAGGGAGGGATAGGGGTCATGGTATATGGCACACCTCTTGGGAGTGGGACACATCTGTAAGAGGGACTTTATCTAACAAACGGATTCAGTGTAACCTAATTCTTTGTACCCTCAATGAATCCCAAACAGTAAAATAAATTTTAAAAGATCCAGCTGCCAGGCACAATTTTTTTTAAAAAAAATAGTGTTATTTGTCTCCTAATTTTGTGACTGGAAGGTTCAAGATTGGACATTAGGTGACAGAAGTGGCAGGCTGGTGTGTGCAGAGTGCACATCCTGAGGGAGGGAGCACTGGGGCGGTGCCAGATTCATTTCAACAAGCAAGTCTTGAAGGAATTAGCAGGAGAACTCACTCTCCCACAGGTCGGGAATTAGTTCACTCATACGGGATCCACCCCCATTAAGCCCTAGCTCAAACCTTGCAGATCAAATTTCAACATGAGGTTTGGCGGGAATCAACAACATATATTCAAACTATAGCAAATACCTTTATCACTTGTAAGAAGTTCTGATAGTTTCTATTTTGTTTCATCTTTTGTAAAAATAATACTTCTTGCATCCTACTTTGCTGATTGCAAGATTTATTCATGTGCTATTATTACCTGTAGTTTGAAAAAACATTGCTATGTAAAATTTTGTATTCTGAATTTTCTACCTTGCATTTTAATGCATCCTCCAATGCCATTAAAATAATTTTAAACATATGTGGAATAGCTTTATGATATTAAAACTTGTTGATGTAGCAAGTTCATTTTATTTACCTATTTCTCTATATTTGAATGTTAGGTTACTTCATATTCCAAAATTGTACAATAAACTAGCTGGCAGTTGTGGTGGGCACTTGTAATCCCAGCTACTTGGGAGGCTGAGTCACTTGAGCCCAAGTGAGAATCACTTGAGCCCAAGAGTTTGAGGTTGCTGTGAGCTATAATGCCACGGCACTCTACCTGGGGTGACAAAGTGAGACTCTCTCTGTCCAGGAAAAAAAGTGCAATAAACATTTTTTGTCCTATTAACCTCGTATATGCTTTGGCATTAAAACCAAGAAGTGAAATGACTATGATGGTTGTATCAAAATCTATTTCCCTTCTAAATAGTCTTAAACCAAACAAAGACCCTGAATCAAGTAATGAAGTCATTTCATTGCCTCCTCCCCATACTTGCCTAAACTTACACTATTTCTGGGGAATGCAGGGCTGGGAGAGGCCTGTTCTTCTCAAGAATCTGTTGGCCTGAAGGTTAGAGTTCTCATCCAGGTAAGGAAGACGGAGGGTCCTTCAACTATAGGTGCTTGAATGGCACAGCAGTCAACTCCCAGAACCTCCAAAATGTTTTCATCCCTCATTAACTTCTAGCATTGTTAGTTCTAATGGGCTATAGTTTTCCCCGCTGTGGAAGCAGGCTGGCTTCTCTCTCCTCACCAGCAGATGATCTTCCTAGCAGCCAACACTGAGCATAAGGCCCCTGCAGGGACCAAGATGCTGCTCCAACACCCTCACCTGCTGCTCCCGGCCTCCAACCTCCTCCTCTCCCCAGTAGCCTCAGATGCAGCCCTAGGACCTTAGTCTTCCCCTTTCCACTCTGACTCACATGCTCCCCACCATTTAATACAACACTTAAAGAAGAAAATTTACTTCTTTCTGCACTCTTTAAGTATGCAAATGACTCTCCTGAAATAAGCAGATATTGATGGTTTTCATGGAAGTCCCTGGCTCTGTGTTTGGGAGGTGATGGCACTTCTTTCACAGTGAAGGCTACTGCAGAAGGACAAGACCATGTCTTCAGACCTGAGCTGTGAGCCTTAGGGAGCAGCAAGGGGGAAGGCAGAGATCTGGACCATGTGTATGTGTTTACACAGCATATCTGTCCATTCCAGAGAAGACTTAAAGAAATGCATGGTCTCACACATTGGTACTTTTGCCTATGTTCCATTCTTTCCTTTTTACTCTTGGCAAATTTCTACTTATGCTGCAAGACTCAGCTCATATGCCTTCTCCAGGAAATTCTTTGACTTCCTTATTCTGGGCTCCAGCAACACCCTGATGTGCCTCTGGCAATGGAGTAAAATTATTTCTTTGCTTTGCTTGATAATGCATCTTAATTTACTTTTGTATCCCCAGCATAGTGTGTGTGATGTAGCACGTACTCAGTAAACTTTCATTGCAGTGAACTGAAATGATACAGAATTACATACTCACATCCTCGAAGTCCTACACAGAAAAGGGCATGATTGCTTTCCCCTCTTAACCTTAAACCCAGGTGCTAAAGGTGTCATTGGTCAGACTACAGAGTAGTGAACATTTCTACCTTGTCACACGAATGCATTTATTTTTTTTCATGTGTAACATATACACATATATATTTCTTTTTGGCTAAAACAAAAGAAATTTGTTATCTCACAGCTCTGGAGACTAAAAGTCCATTATCAGGATTGGTTCTTTCTGAGAGTTGTGCGGGGAAGAATCTGTTCCAGCCCCTCTTCTTGCTTTGCAGATGGCTGTCTTCACTCTCTGTTGTCACATCATCTTCCCTCTGCGCATGTGTGAATCCTAAGCTCCTCTAAAGATTCCAGCCATATTGTACTGGGACTCACTCTAATGACCTCAGGCTCAATTGCAAACACCTGAGCAGCACCATACCTTCACTAATTATACCACTTCATGAATTACATTGCAATGACACTATTGCTGAATAAGTTCACATTCTGAAACACTGGGGAACCTCATATGGATTTTGAGGGGACATAATTCTACCTACAACACCTGCCAAATAAAGACCAAAAAACTTGCTCACCAGGACCTGTTATAATTTAAGTATAGGTTGCTTTTCCCCATCGACTCTCATGTTGAAATTTGATCTGCAATTTTTTGGAAGTGGGGCCTACTGGGAGGTGTTTAGGTCATGGAGGTAGATCCTTCATGAAGGGGAGGGCAGTGTGAGGGATTTTTCCCTCTAGTAGCCCCATAGTTACTATCCCATGGAGCTTGTTATTAACAGTATTCTCACCCCTCTCCCCTTGCTCTTCCTTCCCTTCTTGCTGTGTGAGCTCTGCACACTCCAGCACCCTTCCACCTTCTAACGTGAATGGAGCTCCCTGAAGCCCTCAATAGCTGCAGAGGTCAGTGCCATGTTTCAACCACAGAACCATGAACCAAATAGACTTCTTTTCTATACAAATTTCTCAGCCTCAGGCATTCCTTTATAGCAACACAAACTTGACTAAGATAAGACCCCAACCCTAATAAAATCCAGCCCCAGTCAAGTGCTCACTGTACAGGAGACACTGGCTAAGGGCAGCAGAATGGAAGGGCTTTTCTGCCTCTAAGGATATGCGGGTGGATGACAGCTGCAGAGACTCTCACGATTCCTAACACATGGGAGGCACCCCATGACTGTTTAAAAAATCTGGTGTAGGAGTCAGGTGTCCAGAGCCTAAGCTACTCATTTTGCTACTTGTTTTCTGAGTAGCCCTGAAGCCACCTTCAGACTCTGGAACTTTTATTATAATTTAAATCTATTAAGGAATGGCATGATTATAGTACGATTCAACAGCAACTAAAATAAAGCTATGCCCCAAGGAGAAAGCATTGTTGCCCATGACTTTAATCACTTCGTAGGTTGTGTTTGTTAAACAGACTTTAATTTCCTTCTGCCAAATCACATGGGAATTCATATTTTTCATTATCATTTTTACAAAGCAGCATTTCTATCTTTTCCATTAAGGTATGTTCTCAGTAGTAGGCATCTTTCTCTTGTTCTTTCTGCAGATAAATGGGTGCATAATGACCACACATTCATGAAGCTCATCAATTACATGGAGCCACCAAGGCCACGGCCCCACAAGTGACATTTCTGACTCCACCTTCTAGTGGTGACAGGGGCCTTCTAGGGGCAGAGGTGAGCATACTTCTTTTGGTTTAGAATTAAACATAACAAGCCTGGGCAGGATGGCTCATGCCAGTAATCCTAGCACTCTGGGAGGCCGAGGTAGGTAGATTGCTTGAGTTCAGGAGCTTGAGACCAACGTGAGTAAGAGAGAGAACCTGTCTCTACTCAAATTAGAAAAATTAACTGGGTGTTGTGGTGGGTGCCTAGAGTCCTAGCTATAGGAGGCTGAGGTTGTAGTGAGCTATGATGACACCACTGCACTCTGGCTGGGGTGACAGAGTGCGACTCTGGCCAATAAATAAATAAATAAATGAACAAACATAACAAACCCAACTAATCAATATAACTTCCCAGCACTTGTACTGAGGTACTTTCCCCATATTCACCCACACACATTCTAACCCACCATCAAGGAAAAGCACATCCCAAAAGGAATTTGGGCAGGGATGTGGGGAATAGTTCCTCCAAAAAGTAACATAGGAAAGACTTCCAATGTTGTATAGGATGTATTAAGTCAAAATAAATCAAGCTTAACATTATAATGACTAGAAAAATTGGATAAAGTAAAACATTGCATATTTTAAAAATATACCAGAATGTATACAGGTAGAGAAGGCTAAGAGAACTACATTTCCAAGAAGGATAAGTTCTCTGTACCACATGCTGCTTAATAGCATTATACCCACAATAGCACTTTCAATATTAAAGTCAGTCTTCTCAAACTCTGCTACTGATTTATCAACTAAGTTTATGTAATATTCTAAATCTTGTATTGTCATTATAATAATGTTCATAGCATCTTCACTGGGAGTAGTTTCCAACTTAAGAAACCACTTTCTTTGCTCATCCATAGTAAGAAACTCCTCATCTGTTCAAGTTTCATCATGCAATTGCAAAAATTCCATCACATCTTCAGGCTCCATTTCTAGTTTTAGTCCTTTTGCTATTTCCACCACATCTGCAATTGCTTCTTCCATTAAAGTTTTATATTCCTCCAAGTCATCTAAAGGCTTAAATCTTCCAAATTTTTTCCAATCTTAAATCTTCCAAATTTTTGCTAATGTTGATATTTTGATCATTTTCCATAAATTACAAATATTCTTAACTATCCCTGAATGGTGAACCTTTCCATAAGGCTTTCAACTTACTTTGCCTAGATCCATCAGAGGAACATATGGCAGCTCTAGCATTAAAATATATAAATGTGAAATTATCCCTTGGCCCACAGGTTACAGAATGGATGTTGTGTTAGTAGGCATGAAAACAACACTAATTTCCTTGTTCATCTCCATCAGAGCTCTTGGGTACATTGTCAATGAGCAAAAACGATTTTAGAAGAATCTTTGCTTATGAGCAGTATGTCTCAACAGTGGGTTTAAAATATTCAGTGAAACATGCTATAAATAGAAGGGCTATCATGCAAGTTCCATTGTTCCATTTATAGGACACAGGCAGAATGATTTTCAGAACGGCGGCTGAACACTGGATTTACCTTAAAGTCACTAGCTATAATAACTCCAAACAAAATAGTCAGCCTGTCCTTTGACACTGTGACTCTTCCTCTTTAGAGATGAAAATTCTAGATCCCAGCTTATTCCAATGTAAAGCTGTTACACTAGGTAATTTGTTATTTAGTGTAGCCACCTTCATCAAAGATCTTAGCCAGATCTTCTGGATAACTTGCTACAGCTTCTACATCATCACTTGCTGCTTCACCTTGTACCTTTATGTTATGGAGATGGATTCTGTCCTTAAACCTCATGAACCAACCTCTACTACTAGCTTCAAACTTTTCTTCTGCAGCTTTCTCACCTCTCTCAGCCATCACAGATTTCAAGAGCATTATGGCCTTACTCTGGATTAGGATTTGGCTTATGGGAATGTTGTAGCAAGTTTGATCTTATATCCAGACCACTAATACTTTCTCCATATTGGGCAATGCCTATAGCTCAAAGGAGTAGGATGCCAGCCCCATATATCAGAGGAGGAGGGTTCAAACCTTGTTCCAGCCAAAAACTGCAAAAACAAAAAAACTTTCTCCATATCAACAATAAAACTGTTTAACTTTCTTATCATTGTCATGTTGACTGGAGTAGTACTTTTAATTTCCTTTAATAACTTTTTTTATTCACAACTTGGCTAACTACCACAAGAGGCTTAGTGTTCAAGTTATCCTAGTTTTTGAAAAGTCTTCCTAGCGAAACTTAATCATTTCTAACTTTGATTTAAAGAGAGACTTGTACCTCTTCCTTTCACTTGAATACTTAGAGGTCATTGTAGGATTATTAATTGTCCTAATTTTAATATTGTTGGGTCCCCTGGAATATGAAGGCCTAAGGAAAGGGAGAGAGAGGGAGGGATCAACTGGTCAGAGAAGCAGTCAAAACACACCCAGCATTTATCAATTAAGGTATGAGTGATTCCCCCAAACAATTACAATAGTGACATCAAAGATCACTAATCACTGATCACCGTAACAGATATAGTAATAAAAGAAAGGTTTAAAATATTTTAGGAATTACCAAAATATTACACGGAGAAACAAAGTGAGCACAGGCTATTGGAAAAAGAGCATCAATAGAATTGCTCAACTCAAGTTTTCACAAACCTTCCATTTTTTAGAAAACAAAAAATGCAATAAAATACAATATGCAATATATATTTTATTGAAATGCAATAAAATACAATAAAATTAGGTATGACTTAAACTAGGAAAAAAATATATAAATTGAGGGAAAGAAGAAATAAAATAATAAAGTTTACAGTAGAAATAAATAAAATGGAATGTAGAGAAACAAGGGGAAGAAAACCAAAGCACAAGAAGCTGTTTTTTAAAAAAATCAACAAAGTTGACAAATATTTGGCTACACAGCCCACAATAAGACAAGAAATTAAAACTACCAAAGCCAGGAATGGAAGAGGGTGTGAGGCTGCTAAACTCACAGAAACAAAAAGGATGACAGGATATGCTGTGCACAGCCAGTGGCTGACAATTGTGATGGCTTAAAGGAAATAGATAATTCTCAGAGAGATGAAAACTGCTGAATCCCATCTGAAAGGCTTCTGATGCAGAAGGACAGGGATGGAGCCCAGAAATGTGCATTTCTACTGGTCTGGGGACCACACTTCAAGAACAGAGCCCCCCTGGGTGGCGCCGGTGGCTCAGTGAGTAGGGCGCCGGCCCCATATACGAGGGTGGTGGGTTCGAACCCAGCCCTTGCCAAACTGCAACAAAAAAATAGCCGGGCGTTGTGGCAGGCACCTGTAGTCACAGCTACTCGGGAGGCTGAGGCAAGAAAATCGCCTACAGTGCATCTTAGAAGGGTACAGGTGAAACATACTAAATGTAGAATATAAATGTCTGCACACAATAATGAAGAAAATGCCATGAAAGCTATGTCAACCAGTTCAATGAAAATATTTCAAATTCTATATAAAACCAGCACATTGTACCCCATGATTGCATTTATGTACACTACGAAGATTTAATTAAAAAGAAAAAAAAGAGAGAGAGAGAGACAATCGCCTAAGCCCAAGAGCTGGAGGTTGCTGTGAGCTGTGACACCACAGCACTCTACCGAGGGCAATAATGTGAGACTCTGTCTCTAAAACAAACAAAAAGAACAGAGCCCCTAGCCAGGTGTACCCCTTCTCAGCCTGGCTGGCTGGACCCTGGAAGATTCTCTCTCCCTGCAGCCCAGCAGCAGTTTGTAAGCTCATGTGGCCTCTGAAATCGCACGCAGTTGGCCTGCTGCATTATACTTTGACCTCCACTAGCCAGAAGCTGCAGCCAGTGGCTCAGCTCTCCTCCACTTCAGGGAAGGCTCTGGTGACAGGGAGGCTGGCTCAGAGAAGGATCCCCACGGAGTCACGACAGGGGGCCCTTTCAGCAGCTTTGGGAGGAGGGCTGCTGAAGTAGCTTGAGGACCAGTCTGCTAGAGCCCACTCACCCACACATCCTAGTCCTGTGTGTGGTGTGTGCTGGCACTGGCACATCTTTTCTCACTTGGTCACCCCCAAGTAAGGGATTATTGCTTTGGTTTTATAGATGAGTAACTCAAAGGCCCCCCAGTCTACAAAAGTGACTCAAGTCCTGTCCCTAGACAACACTGAATAAAAGGAGATGGGAGAAAGTGAGGACATACTTCCCAGACACACGAGCAAGCTGGGTAGGCACTTGGCCCCCACGTTTCTGAGTGAGTTTTCTCTAACACCCATGATTTCATTAGCCTGTGGAGTTACACTTTTCCAAACACCTTTAACTTTATAAATCACTCTAGTAACTATCATTCTGGGCATCTTTTGCATTCTCTTTGAGCCAAGAGGATAAGGTGTCATCAGCTTCCTCTACCCAGAAAAGAAGGAAGAACATGAAGCCAGAAAGGAAGGATTATTTGTGCAAAATATTACAGCGGGAGCAGCATCACTGAGGCAGGAATTCAGACCCCCCCACCCTTGGTCCCGCACTTGTTCCCTATACCTGCCGCCTTTTGCTATACCTGCCACCTCCTCTCCTTTTACTTACACATGACCAGGGTAATTCCAGGCCACCATCAACCTGCCTAACGTTCAAAGCTAATGTGTTTCAAGTTTCTCACACAATAGACCAAGGGCTTTCTAGAAGACACATCACCAGTTCTCCAACTACTTACTTTGTGGATGGGCAGCCAGATGGGATCGGGCTTAGGTCACCAAGAATGTTGATTTCCTAGTAAGAAACCAAGAGGTGCGCACACCTTCAAAGGACTTACACTTTAATCATTGGCACCTGCTAATCTTCTTTATTTCTTTGTTTCAGCAGTAACACAAGCAGGCAAAGGTGAAATCTGGCTTTCCCTATTTAACATTCCAGTTGTGACTCGCTGGAAATGGCACAGTCAGAAAGGCAAGGACCTTCCACCGAGCCCTTGTCTATCAAATTGTCAATGACATCAGCATCTTCTTTAACAGACGAACAGTCACTAGGATGGGACCTCCCAGCACAATAGCACAGAAACCTTCCTCTCTCCCTTGTAGCAAAGACAAACAACAAACCATTATATGGTTTACAGTCATCGACAGCCCTATTAGCCATGTTAATGTCTTGTTAAAAATAATACCATACACACGCAGGTGCACACGCCGTAAACCAGCAGTCCTCCGGCTCCCTGTGCCGACTCCATCCACGTGATTTATTCTGGAGTTCAGGTTTCTGCCTGACAGCTTATGCAAATTTGTACATCTATAAGATGTATTCTCCAAGATTGTTTATTATTGGGATATTAACATAGAGGGAAGGAAGAAATAGACACATTTTGCTAAGTGAAATGAGAGATAAAATATGAGTTATGGGTTTGACTGATCTCACAGCTGCCTGGACCCTCCGACCTGCACATTGTCTTTTTCCTTCAAGACATGTGCTGGTGATACATGGCCGGGCTCTGGATTCCATTAAGTATCAACACTGGGAAGTAAATTGGCTTTTTAAAAAGGGCAACAAATAATCTATGCATGACATAAGATAAAGCAATGAGTATCTCCTCCTTTGCACAAAATTGTCTTCCTTCATGAAAACACACAAACAAACCAGAGCTCATTTATTTTTGAGGGTCATTTATGTTTGCCTTTTTTTTTAAGGGGATGTGGAAGAAACCACTTAAGTGATGGCACAGAGCAATGGGGATCCTTGTGGAAAATCACACGTATAATGAATGCATCAGGCTAACAGACCATCTGTGAAGCATGTTGGGATTCAAATGAAATGGTTTCCTGGTACTCTGCACAAATGTGCTTGTGTTTTCTGTGCCTGGGGCCAAATTATCCTACTGTTCTTTGCTTTTCTTAGGAGTAGCTAATGTGTATGATTACAAACTTGTTAAATGCAAGGCCATTTTTTAAATTACATATGTTAGGCCTGTTTATATCTTATATTAAAGAAAGCTATGTACCCAGTTGTCTCTCTTAATGAAGGTGCTAATGATGCTGACAGGTAATGTAAGCTGCCCTAGGAAGTGTGATGAATCACATTTGAATCAAGTGTCCAGTGGCTCTTCTTTGCCTGCAGCCAAGGGGCTGGTATGATCGGTCAGGACTCAAGGGGATGAGGGGAGACAATTCCTCCTTCCAGAATACTTAGGAGCTGCAGAGACAAAGAGCATGGGTGCTGATACCTGTGAACTCATCACTTCATTGATAAAAGGCTGAGGATGGCCTGGAAACCAGAAGGCTTGCTGCGCCAAGCTAGGAGCCCTGTTCTCCGTGGGCTACTCCATCCCATGCGGCATGGGTGTGTTGTCACACAGTTGCCATTTGAGAGAAAAATGGGCTGCTACTGCTGAGGCTGTCCTGGCTATTCCTCGAGTCCCCTCTTTTGGCTACAGGCCTTCCCATGACCACAGGGCTGGCCTAGGGAATGACATCCACACAAATGCTCAGTTCTCTTGAACACAGTAACAGCTCCAGGATTGATGTACAACCCAGATAGGGGCAGTGAGATGATTTTTTTGCTGGAATTGGAAAGACCAAGAAAGTGAATCCTGGGGAGGGCAGCAGGCGGCTGTCTTCCTCTGCTGGCTGGAACAGGCCCTCTTCAGTTGGAGAAGGAAAACAACGCAGAGCCTAGAGATAGTGGGGACAGTGGGAAGAGAAGTCGGAAAACCATTGTCTTGGGTTCCTGGATTAAGTTGTGCCTGAAGCAAAACCTCTCCGTGGACTTCTCGGTCACAGGTCCTGCAGGGTTGAGCTGCATTTCCTTCGCTCACAGAGGAAAAGAATCCTAACTAATCCATGCCTAGCTTTTGAGTGTGGAGAGCTTGACAGACCCCCAGATGCCTCTGTTTCACACAGCAGGTGCTTACAGGAGCTTTGAGGACAGACAGCCGGCCTCTAACCGATCCAAACACACGGCTTCCCTCCCCCCACACTCTTGTAAGTCTCCTCCCTGATATGGAAAGTGGAGCACGTGGAGGAAGGGAATGGGTAGCAGGACCGAACCACGAGCAGGAGGTGGGAGGATGAACCCACTCCCATGCGCTTCCTTACACAGCAAGGGCAAAGCCATCATTCCGGCATCATTTCACAGGGTGAGGGGGATACCAGCGGGGGCCGGCTTCTAACCACGTGCTGGAGAAGGAAAGGGAGGGAGGGCAAGAGGCTGAAGTTAGGAGCATGCCCACAGTCACAAGTCCAGTTCAGGATCAAGCACGTCCACGTGAGTCTCCAAAAGCCAAAGACTTAGAGGCCCAAAATCAAAGGCAGGAATCCAGAGGGGGCATGAGACACCCAACACAAATAAATGTGGTCAGCCTGGGGAAATGGACTAAACCGTGGTGCTCCTGCAGCTGGCCTCGCCCAGCGAGTGTGCAGGGGCAGAAGAGAGAGGGAAGGTGGGGAAGCCACAGGCCAGTGGGGGCTTTGAACAACAAAAACCCTCAGCAGAGTGCGTGATGGACTTCAGTGAAACAGAGGCCCTGGAAGAGTACAGATGTGAACATCTGGAAAGAATGTCGGGTGATTTAAAGAGGACCCCTGTGTGGAGAGACCGCTGGTCCACATCCCACTGTCCTCCGGGCTGCCTGCACCAGGGAGCAGTGACCAGTTCTCAAGGAGGCAGACGAGCTGCTCTGATGGGCATCGACTGTGCCGCATTAAAGGATTCCTCATCGAATGACAGTGATTATACTGAGCTCACTGCGCCGTGAAGCTCTGGCCTGCAGCAGATGGCCTCAGCCAGATCTTTGCTCCACCGCAGTCACCGTACAGATGACCACAGGGGGCAGGGAGACCCAGAGCGGAGCTGCTCTCTGATCTCAGCATCTGAGACAGGCGAGAAGGGCTGCGCCGAGCGCACCCGCCTCCTGCGTGTCCCTGGCAGGGTTTCAGGCAGGGAGACTCTCAGGCAGGAGGCAGCCGCCCAGCAGACGGGGACACGTGGCTGTCCTGTGCCCGAAGGGAGGGATGCTCGGAAAATGAGCACCCCTGAGCACATGAGGCACATGCCCTGCTCAGCGCAGGGAGGCCCAGAGGAGGAAGGCCGCCATGGGCACCCACAGTGGATGCTTCTTGGACAGGCTTCATTGTCTGAGTGGCCTTCTAACCATGGAGAAACTTTCAGAAAGTGCCAGCAAGTGCCCTGCAGAGAAAGCAAAGGTAAGTGAGGGGGTGGGGTCGGGGCTGAGAACAGGAGTGTGCACAGCCCTGGGCTCAGCCCCAACCCTGCCACAGGAGAAAGTTAGAGCTCAGAGGGGCAAAGGACCAAATGTATAACTCAAAGGAACACCAAGCTTACTGCAGAGCGGCTTCCTGATGCCCTGGAGGGGGTCTTCTCCAACACTTGCTTTTTTTTTTACTAAATCATAGCTGTGTACAATAATGTAATCATGGGGTACAATGTGCTGGTTCCATATACAGTCTGATGGACTCAGCCCTACTATGAAACTAGGTTATAGCTTTCATACGAAGGCTATAACTCAACACTTGCTTTTTGCTCCTTGTCAGGAAGCAGCCCCCTAGATGATGACGGGGATGGAAGGGAGGCCGGCACTCCAGCAGTGACCTTGCTTCCCTCTGTGTGGACCCCCAGGCGGTGCAGATTGGGACTACCACTGGGAGCTGGTAGGCAGCACCACAGAGGACTGGCCAGGCCTTTGGCATCACCAGGACTCAGCCTCTCAACACTGAATTGCAATTTCCAGATATTTCATGTATGTGCCCATGGCAGTCGTAACAGCCTTTTATGGGGTTATAGAGAGGATTGAATTAAATAAGGAAACTGGCCATGGATTTATTTTTTATTAAATCATAAACACATAGATCATGTATACATTAATGCATTTATGGGGTACAATGTGTTGATTTCACATAGAATAAGGAATGCTTACATCACACTGGTTAATATATGCCTCATCTCGTTTACTTAATTGTTGTGTTAAGACATTTATACTCTATACTTAATAGCTCTGACATGTACCCTTGAAGTATGCCCCATAGGTGTGATCCCACCATTCACCCTCCCTCGATCTGAACATCCCCTCCCCTCCCATCCCCACTCTTCCCTCCTTCATCCTGGGCCATAGTTGTGATCTATTCTTCATATGAAAGTGTGACTGATTGTAAATTGGTTTCATAATAGTACTGAGGGCATTGGATTCTGACTGACGGCATACTCTAACCAAAGGGAGGGAGCCTTCTGGAGACTCTTGTGACAGCTGTGCCTCCGAGGGGCTTCAGATGAGTCTGGCAGATGATCACGCACAGCTGGGGTGAGGGTGGGGGGCACAGGGCACAGCTCCACCTCCAGTGTCCCTAGACCCTCCTAGACAGCATGTGCCCTAGAATTCCACCTACCCACCCAGCAGATCTCAGCCACAGCCAGGACTACCAAAGACAGAAGGGACTTCCAGATCCCTCTCCACAGCCTCTGGACCTAGTAGAGTTCAGGATGAGTCTAATGAAAACAGGCCCTCCCTTCCTAGGAAAACAGAACAGGCCACCCTCAGGCCCCACCAATCTACAGGACAGCTCATAGGCCTTCTAGGGGACATTCCCACCACCCAGCCTACTGATGGGACTCATAGGTCAGGCCCACATGGAATTCAAACTTGTTACTGTGCCCAGGGAGACCTTCCTCCAGCAGTTAGCCCTTCCAGGCAGCTGATCATGGTTGGACACTGACATGTGGGAACAACGGCGAAAAGTGCGCAGAAAAGGGCAGGATAACAATGACAGTCACCGGGAAGGAAGGAGTTACTTCAACTACAGAAGCCACTGGTCGCCAGAGTTACTGCCATCACTTGATCTTTGGGGACCCACACAAGGGTGCTGTACCTCTGACATTAAATCCTGTGGGTCTGAAGACAGCGTACTCTGACCATTTCCAACAGAACCGAGAACCTTCGTGTCCCTCTGCTGACCACGAATGTGGTTTGGCTGGCTTTGTTTTGATGTCTACGGAGAAGTAACTCCACTCTAGGAAGACAGGTTACACCTCCAGCAGACTCCATCACAGAGTGTTCTCTCTGGGATACTTCTCGAACACCCTATCAGACTCCTGGGATCTGGTTGCTGGATAGGCCATAAGATATACAAATGCCATGTCACCACACTGTCTCCAAACACTTCCGATGTTAGGGAAAGCATGTGGCTGTTGCATAGTACTAAGAATGAGGTAAAGGCATCGTCTGTGTGGTCAACATGTGTCTCCCAGGCCAGCTCTGCAGTAGTAACTGTGTGACCTTGTAAAAGTACTTAACCTCTCTGATTCTTAGTTTCCTATTTTGTCAAATGTGGATAATAAGGCTTACCTCACAAAGCCATCGAGAGAATTAAGATAACACAAAGTGCTGACTTCAGTTTCTGCTACAGCATGCTCCATAAATTATACCTTCAGTAATAATTCCTCCTTCTCCCTCATGGTGGCGATGGTGATAGTAATAGTAGTTAAATCACATCCAGTGCTGTCTCCTGAAGTGCCCTCTTTCTTCTGCCTTCCAGCCTGGCTTGGGCATGGTGAATCCACCCAGACCAAGGTCTGAATTCAGCAACTATACTTTGTTAATAATTTTTTTGGAGGGTAAAAGGTAAACACACCATTTCTGTTCTAAAAGTCAAGCAAATGTAAGTGGGAAGAAAACAAGCAAAACGATCCTTTGATATCTTAGTCAAATACAGTTTCCAAAACAAATCTTGCTAAAATCGACAAAAATGCTCATGTGTGGTTGGGGGAAAATATAAGGAAAGTTAGTCCTGGTCATATTTAAGATTTTTCTAAAGCAAATAGAATACTATCCAAACATAATAAGAACTCACGTGTGGAGGAGCTTTCTCTGTGGTTTCAACACCAGCTTTCTCTTGTGTCACTCATGGATGCTCCCAGTTCTGAGCGAGCTGCCTCCGGTGGGACGGGAAGTGCATTTGTGCCCAGCATGGAAATGCCCAGGACAGGGCCACAGCTGCGTCTCAGCAGATGCTCAGCTGACCCCAACCCCGGGCACACCTTGCTGAGCATCCTCTCCTCTCTGTTGCCCCCTTTCTCTTTTTATTTGCAGTAAAATATACCTAACAAAATTCACCATTTTAACCATGTTTAAGTGCAAAGTTCAGCTGCCTTAAGTACGTTCACATTATTGTGCAGCCATCCCCTCCTACCTCCAGAACACTCTTCATTCTCCCAGACTGAAATTTTGCACCAATTAAACAATACCTCCCTGATCCTCTCTGCCCCCGGCTCCCCCACCATTCTACTCTCTGTCGTTATGAATTCGACTACTCTAGAGACCTCAGATAAGTGGAATCGTATAGTCTCTGTCTCTTTGGAACCGGCTTATTTCACCTAGCGTAATGTCCTCGAAATGTATCCATGTTGTAGCCTGGTCAGAGCTTCCTTTTGAAGGATGAATAATATTCCATTGTATGAACCAGATTTGATTTACCCATTCGTCTTTCATTGTGAATATTGCTGCTGTGCTCAGAGGTGTACAAATATCTGTTCAATCCTTACTTTTAATTCCTTTGATTATATAACCAAAAATGTAACTGTTGGATCGTATGGTCATTCTACGTTTAACTTTCGGGAGAATAGCCATACTATTTTCCGCAATGGCTACGCCACTTTACATTCCTGCCAGCAATGCACAAAGCTTCCAATTTCCCCACATCCTCATCAACACTTAAAACTCATTTGTATGTGGGGTTGTGTGTTGTTTTGTATTTCATTAATAGACGTACTAATGCAAGTGAAATAATATCTCATTGTGGTTTTGATTTTCATTTTTCTAATGATTAGTAATGGGCATATTTTCATGTGCTTTTGGGCATTGGTATATCTTCTTTAGAGAAATGTCAATTCAAGTCATTTTTAATTGGATTCTTTGCTTTTGGTTTTTGAGTTGTAGGAGCTCTTCATATATTCTGAACATAGCCCCTCATCAGATATATGATTTACAAGTATTTTCTCCCAAATTCCATGCGAGAATGCCTTTTTGCTCCTTTAATAAGTCCCTTAAATGCACATAGGTTTTTAATAGGATTTTAATTCTGATGAAGTTTAGTTTATGTATCTTTTGTTGCCTATGCTTGTATTATCATATCCAAGAAATCAAATCCAATGTCATGCCACTTTTCCCCCATGTCTTTTTTTGTTAGATCATAACTGTGTACATTACTGCATTTATGGGGTACGATGTGCTGATTTTATACACAATTTGGAATGTTTACATCAAACTGGTTAACGTATCATTCACTTCACTTATTTAATTGTTGTGTTTAGACATTTACACTCTACTATCAATATATTTGACATGTACGCATGCAATATGCACAGTAAAGTCCTAGCCTTTATGCTTAGGTTTTTGATCCTCATCTCTCTTACATGCTCCTCCGTTCTTTCCACAGTGTCCCTGGGGAACCTGCCCCTGAGTCTGCTCTACCACAGTACCACATGCTGTGCAGCTTAAACAACAGACATTCACTTCTCACAGGCCTGGAAACTGAAGTCCAACAGCAAGGTGCCGGCAGAGCTGGTGTCTGAGGAGGGCCGCCCCTTGGGTCTCTCCCTTTCACTGTGCTCACACGGCCTGTCCCCAGTGCATGTACATGGAGAGAGGGACCTTGTGTCTCCTCCTTTTCTCATAGAAGCTCCAGCTCCCACCACAGGGCCACACCCTTGTGACCTCATCCAAAACTAATCATCTCCCAAAGGCCCCACCTCCAAATTTCTTTGATGTTTGGAGATGGTGCTTTGACATATGAATTTTGGTGGGAGGACAAAGTCAGTGCATAACACCCTCCAACCTGGAGATTCTCAGTATAAAGGCAAGATCCCTTCCCAGACTAGGTCATATAGGGTCACTTAGATGGCGATTCTGATTTGAACAGAAAATGAAAGTTATTTCTTGGATGAGAAGGAATAGCAACATACCTTGTGGGGATGTAGCTGCCACAACCCCATGCATTCTTGCTGAGATGTGCCAAGAAGTGAAAAATGATACATGGGCAGAGGATGAGCTTCCACGATCAAAAACTAAGTTTCCAGTTCCTGACAGTGACTTTGAAAAAACAGCAACATCTGTTATCTCTCTTCTACCCATATATACGTACATATTTGTACATGTACATCAATGTACACATATACAAATACACACGTAGTCTTACATGTGTGTATGTTGGGTAGAACTAGTCATATTAGCTGAGGGTAGGTTGAGCCAGGGATTGACAAATGACAGCCTAGGAGCCCACATCTGGCCCTGTGTCTATGTGTATAAGGCTTTCCTGGAACACAGATGCCCTGCTGCCAGCCAACAATAGCAGAATCAGGCAGTGGTCACAGAGACATATGGACACAAAACTAAAATATTTGCTAGATGGCCCTTTAAAGGACGAGCTTGCTGGCCTTTGTTGAAACAGTCAGCGGCCTTATAAATATGTATAGTAAATATTTTCTGAATATTTATACATGCCAAGCACCATGTCAGTTGTTATAAAAGTGGTCCACAAGATCACTTGCACTTCTGTGTTCAGGGACACATTTATGAGATGCTCAAGCAGTCACCTCAAACAGCAGGGAGATTCATGGCACTCCACCATTTTTCTTTCCTTTTTTCCCTTCCCTTTTATTTATTTATTTATTTGTTTTGTAGAGACAGAGTCTCACTTTATCGCCTTCGGTAGAGTGCCGTGGCATCACACAGCTCATAGCAACCTCCAACTCCTGGGCTTAGGCGATTCTCTTGCCTCAGCCTCCTGAGTAGCTGGGACTACAGGCGTTCTCTTCCCTTTTAAACACCTAGTTCTTGCTTATTTTTTGTAGAATACACAAGCTCTCTAGAGCTGAATAAACACAATTTATTGTGAAATTACTGGACCTTTCATTGCCTTCCTCATAAAATTTCTTAAATAAATTGTAACTCTAACCTGAGGTAGTTTGTATAATAACCCGAAGTGAGCATCTGGGGACAGGTGAGTTGGTGTGGCTGAATCCTACCCCCGTGGAGAAGGAGTTTTGAATCCTTACCCCCCGTGACTTTGGGAAGTTCCTAAACTGTTCAGGCTTAAGTTTATTCATCTGTAAAATGGGATAGTAATGGAAATGCTGTGATGGCTATTGGAGTCAGGAGGCTGTTAGGACACTGCCTGGCACTAACCCTATCAGCTAGGGCTATTGAATATCAACACAGATAAGAATATCAACTGCAGAAGTCTCAATAATGAGCTAAATACTGCTCCCAGGGAAGGCAAACCTCCTTCCTTCAAGAGATCATGTTCTAAAGTCAGGTTATCAGGGTTTTACTTTATAGGAGCACTGTGGGCCCAGGTCCTTCCCCAGCTCTGTCCCTGCAAGGCTGACTAGTGTCCCACCATAGTGTGGAGCAGAAAGCGATGGAAGCTGGACAGCTGCACCTCACAGGCCGCACAAGCTGCCAGAGAAGGAGCTCTGCTGCCTCCAGGCCGGCGTGGCCTGCAAGTCCTGATGGCCATAGGACAACATGGCCGGCACAACCCCAGGTCTGTGTACACTGGCTCAACCACACCAGCTGGAGAAACAAAGGTTCGCTAAGTAGGGAAGAAATCCTGAGCCCTCAGACTCATTAAACTGCCTTTAAAAAAACAAGTCCTTCCCGGGGGTCCTGTGACCTCCTCCTTGGCATAGGACACAGCAGGTCTCCCACCACACCAGCTGGTCACACACTGGCTGACTTCAGCCCCTTTTCCCCACAGAGGTCTTCTCCCCACTGCTCCTGTCAGGACTCCAGGGACCTGCACGCCCAAGGTGAGGGATGCCACCTCTCTGTCCTTGTTCTGGTGTCTCCAGTGGTTTTCGCCACACTACGTCTCCTCCTTCTGGAGCCTGATGTCCCTGTGTAACCCTGTAAACCCCGTGAAGCCCTGGTCTCTGCTCCCCACGCAGCTCCCCTGCAGCCCCCTGCTGCCTTCTCTCCTTTGTCTCCCACACCTGGGCTGGCCCATGGGGTTTCAGGACCTCTTCTTACATTCCTGGGCCATCATTGTTGTTTTTAATAAACTTTTTTTGTTTTGGAATAAGTGTAGATTTATCAAAAAGCAAATTCAAAAATAATACACAGAGTTCTCACATACCATTTACCCAGTTTCTCTCATTGTTACCTTTTACGTGACCATAGCACTTGTCAAAACAAAGAAATTGCCATCAGCACAATCCTATTAACTAAACCCCACGTGTCATTAGGATTTCACTAGTGTGTCCATAAGCGCCCTCTTTCCACCCAGAGTCCAACCCAGGGTATGGCCCTGCACTTAGTTGTCATGGCCCCCAGTGTCCCCTAGAAGTCCCTCTCCTTCTCCTTATGATTTACACCATTGGGCCTCCTGACCGGGTAACCTATAGCATGTCCCCCAACTTGATTTTATCCGATTTTTTTTTGTGTGATTTCATGGAGTTATTGTTTCAAGAAATAAGACCCCAAAGGCAAAGAGCCCTTCTCATCACATCTATGCAGGGTCACCTCACGTCCCCCTGACATCTCTGGGGACATCAGCCCTCACCATTCGGTTAAGGTGGCGTCTGCAAGATTGTTCCACTTCATTGGTGCTAGTTTTCTCTCTCCTACTGTCTTCTTTGGAAGCCAGTCACTATGCCCACCCTCGGAGGAATGGGGCACAGATTGTGATTTTTAAATTCAATTATTATCTTTTTCATTTTGCTGCTTTCGTTAAGTCTGACTGGTCAATTCTGTTTGCCTCTTATTTGCACTCATGTGTTCAGTCCCCTATTTTATGTTTCTAAACATTTGAATATCTTATCTTACGTTTTCATATGATAAATCCAACACCAGAAGAGTTTGCTTAGCTAATTCTACTGTTTTTTCTTTCTACTGATTCTCATGTGTGGAGGGCAGTTTCCTTGTTTGTTTAACGATATTTTGAAATTATGAGCTCAGATTCCTTAAATCTTCCCCTTTGAGAATTCCTTGAGGCTGATGTTTAAAGTGCATGCCTCCAGAGATGATTTCACCTTGATTCTGATGGTGTTCCGGGGTCTACCTTAAATTATACTTTTAGCTTGAGGTTTGTAAAGCCGTAGATCTAATCTAGGTCTAACCATATAGAGCTGTGGGCTAGGAATTCCCGGTGGGAGATTTTCTTACTCACTTACTCTTACTTGCTTATGTTTTTCTCTCCACCTTGGACTAAGCCCGTGATGGTCAAGTTATCTACTTTTCAGTTCCCCTTGGGGAAGCCAAGGTTTGCTTGGGGGTTGCAGCACCCTACACAGAGCCCAGCCAGCTTTTCTCACAGCCTCTGCTCATGGCCAGCTCTAGCCCATGCCAGTGTTGGTAAACCAGAAAGCTCAGCCCATTGATGGGTCAAGAAATAAGTGAGCTGAGCCCAAGGTCATTCTAAAATGATGTAGAAATGCAGGGTGTCCCAAAAGTCTCCCCTGAAGTTGTCATGCAAAGTCTGACAGTCAAGTCTGTGAGCTTGCCACTGTTCGCTTATGCTGGCAGCACTGTACAAACAGCTCAGTGAGGTTTCATAACCTTAGTATATCAGCATCTCACAGCTGTGTTCGTGTTGATGTATGGTGGTGTCTTGCTGAGTGGGGTTCATTACTGTTATTGTGTGTTTGATGTGCTGTTGGAATAATGCCACTGCTTGAATTGGAGCAATGAACAAATATTAAATTCCATGTTAAACTTGGCAGAAGCAGATGTGAAATCAGAGACATGTTAGTCCCCATTTATGGGGATAGGGCCAAGGAGAAAATGGCAGTGTGCAAATGGCTTAAACATTTTTCTGAGGGAAGAGAAAGCGTCACTGATGAAGAGAGGTCAGAGTGGCCAGTAACAAGCAGAACTAATGAATATGTTGCAAAAATTCCTTGAATTGTGAATCAAAATCATCTACTGATTGTGAGAAGAATAGCAGACCAAGCAAACACTGATAGAGAAACAGGAAAACTGAGTGCCAAAATTGTCCTGTAGGAGCTCACAGATGAACGAAAGCAAAGGAGTGTTGTGAGGTTTGCCGAGACCTTTTGGAGAAGCAAGATGATGTTTTGGGCTACGTTATCACTGGTGATGAAACATGGGTGTACCATTACAACCCTGAAATAAAGCATCAAAGTGCACAGTGGTAGTCAACCCATTCTCCACAACCAAAACGTTCCATTGGAACAAATCAAGAGTCAAAATGACGTTACTAATGTTTTTGACATTAGAGGTATTGTTCATTATGAATTTGTACAGTTAGACAAACAGTTAAGCACATCTACTATCACTCTTTACTATTTGGGAGTGCTGAAAAGGCTGCATGAAAAAGTTAGACCAAAACAACTCACGGCAATACACCAGCTCACTCGACACTGCCTGTGAGGAGTGTTTAGCCAGTAAATAAATCACTGTGCTACAACACTTCTCCCCACTCACCTGATCTGGCCCCCAGTGACTTTATTCTTGAAAAGAAGAAAAAGGAAATATTGAAAGGAAGACATTTTGATGACGTGCAGGACATCAAAGTTAATATGATGACAGCTGTGGTGTCCATTCCAGAAGAAGAGTTCCAAAATTGCTTTGAAAGGTGGCCTAGGCCCTAGTCCTAGCTTCCCAAAGGGAGTACTTCAAAGGTGACCATAGTGAGTATTTACCAATGGAGTATGGAGCACTTTTTCTAGGATGAGTTCCTGGACTGAATTATCAGACCCCGTGCACAGAGAAAATGGAAATTGTAATTAAATGTACCTTTATTTAGAAAATATTCATTACAAAGTTTTACAAAGGGGCGGCCAACATGCAGAAAATGTTTTGTAAAAATTGTGTCAAATTTTGTATCATACAGTCATGACTCTCTGTCCCTGGCTTCCTTCATTTAGTGTAATATGTTCAAGGTTCCTCCATGTTGCAGCATGTGTCAGGAGTTCAGTTTTTAATGTTTGAAAAAATATTCCATTATATGGATGTGCTATATTTTACTTATTCATTCATCAAATCATAGAAATTTGAATTACTTTTACTTTTTGACTACTATGAGTAATACTGCTAAGAACATTTGTATACAAATTAGTGAGTGTGTGTGTCTGTGGACATATGGTTTTATCTCTCTTGGGTGTATATCTTAGCGTGATAGTGCTGGATTACATGGTAACTGTTTGTGGAATTGCAAGGCTGTTTTCCAAAGCAGCTGTCCCATTTTACACTCCCACCAGCAGCGCATGAATGTTTCAATTTCTCCATATCCTCCTCAACACCTGTTAATTCTTTGTCCTTTTGATTACAGCCATCCTAGTGGGTGTGAAGTGGTATCTCATTTTCCTTTTGATGTGCATTTCTCTAATGACTAATGATATTAAGCATCTTTTTATGTGCTTGATGGCCATTTGTGTATCTTCTACACAGAATTTTCTACTCAGATCCTTTGCCCATCTTTCAAAATTAGGATATAAATGTATCTGTCTTTTATTATTGAACTATAATTGTTTTTATATATTCTGGACATAAGTCCCTTATCAGACATATAATTGGGAAATATTTTCTTGTCATTCTGAGTTTCTTTTCTCTTTATTGATGGTGTTCTTTGACCACAATTGTTCTTTATTTTGATGAGATCCAGTTTTTCTATTTTTTATCATACTTTTTTGTTCTATTCAAGAAACCTCTGCTAATCAAGATTGTACAGGGGACTCACACTTTGACACTTTTGTGCAGGTCTGTGAAGCGTTTTGAGTTAATTATTGAGTGTGAGATGTGGTGGAGATCCAGCTTTACTCTCTTTTATGGGAATGGTATTCTTCGCATTTAGTCTGTTTAGGTTTTAATGACATTCTTGAGCTTATCAACTGAAGTTTTCACTAAATTTAGGAAGTTTTCGGGCATTATATCACCGTGTCTTTAACACTGCATTCTTCCTCAATTTTTAAGAGATTCCAGTGACACGTATTTTTGACCTTTCTATACTGTCTATCAGGTCCCTGAAGCTGTGTTCTTTTTATTTTTGATTTCTTTACTCTCTTTTCTTCAGATTGGGTCTTTTCTCTCTATCTTCTTTCCTCTCTATCTTTGGATCTTTTCTCCCTATCTCTTATAATCAAATTGCTAAAAACTGAATTTTTATGCATTCAAAGTTCTTAACAGAAACCATGGAAGCACTGGGACAGCATTTTCAAAGGACTAAAAGCTTAAAACTACTAATCTAGAGTTCTGTATTCAGTAAAATTATCCTTCAGGAATGAAGGCAAAAATAATATGTTTAGATAAACTACCACTGAGAATTTATCACCAGAAGCTCTGCTCTAAGATGAATGCTCAAGGAAGTTCTTCAGGAAAAAGGAAGTCACACTGGGGGAAATTCACAACTTCAGGAAAGAAGAACAGAAATAGGGGAAATCTGGGTAAATAAGGCAGACTGTATTTCTCTTTGTAGGTTTAAAAATATGCATTCCATCAGCTGAATCAACCCAGTATTTCTTTTTTAATTTCAGATATTGCATTTAGCAGTCTTAAAATTCACATTTGGTTCTGTTCTTATAATTTCTATTTTCCACTGAAAATTCCTCTACTTCCACCTGTTTCAAAAATATTCTCCCTTGCCTCACGGATTGCTGCTATAATATGTGCATTAGCGTCTGCCTGACAATTCCAACATGGGAGGCATGTCAGATACTGCCCCCTGTTCATCACACTTCCCCTTGAGAATTGCTCACATTTCCTGAAAATGTTAAATATTACACTGTGCGACTTGGGTCATGTTAAAATTCTCTAAAGAATGTTGACTTTCTGTTTGTTTTAGTAAGCAATCAGCCCGCTTGGGTTTAGACCACAAGTTCTGTCTGACCTCTGTAGGTGGCAGTTCCAGGGCAGGCTCAGTGTCACAGCTGTGTGGGGCTGTTTTTGGTCCGCCCCTGGCAGTGTCTTTTATGGTGCTCTGGCTCTCAAAGCCCTTGCTCGGATTAACTGGATGTATTCTGCACAGCTTCAATGCTGGGTAGTTCGTGGATAGATAAGAGACCCCTCCTGTAACCCTCCGCTCTCAGTGAACCCCCATAGTGTCCACCTCCAGGGCATTCTTGTCCTGGTTCCTCTGGTCATAAAGGCAGGGCTCTCTCAGAGCTCTAACTTGTGGCAATTTAGGGCACTGTGCCTGCCCTCAGGATGGAGCGGAGAGAAAGCAAGAGAGACACGTATCTAAGATACCCCACATGCTCTTTGTGAAACCTCCTTTTCTTGGTCCCTCTTTCTTCATGGGCACTGAGGTGCCCAGGCCAACTCCATGCTAATGTATTATGATTGAGACTGGCCTTAGGGTAGGACCAGGAGAAAGCCCTGTGAGTCGGGCTTCTCTCAAAGGCCTTGCTGACTACTCCTGCTTCCGCAGAAGTTTCCTCTCTCACCTGTCCTCAGCCCAAAGCTCAGAGTTTTAAAAAGGGGGAAACTTCTAAAAACGGATCAAAATTGTTTTCACATAGTAAACGAGAAAATATCATGAATGTTATATTAATCAGGTTGATAAAAATATCTCCAATTGTATG
>CAUYRH010058278.1:0-22655 GCA_963574655.1 Perodicticus potto
CGAGCCTACAATTCTTTTAGTCATAGAATTATTCACTATTTTTATGTTTTCCTCAGAAGCTGTGTCCACCGTACAGTAGAAAACTAAACTGAAAAGACTACAAAGAGCCATCAGTCCCATAAATTACTTTCTTGACTGTTCTCGGAGCAACAGTCCAGAGCGGTTCTGCTCACAAGTAAGGATGAGAAATAAAACTCAGGGTCCTGAGAGAGGAAGGCTGACAGGAATCCCATAAACAAGGATGGGAAGGAACTCTAAAAAACGTACCTGAAAACGCATCCACCAGATAAAGAGGATCTTTGACTTGTCGGAGTCCACACACCAGAAGAAATACGTGTAAATTATCAGCACTTTGGTTAATCTCTGCAAAGGAACCGTTCAGGATATTTTCAGTCAGAGTTCCAGTCATGATGGTACTGCAGAGGCCGCTCGGAAGCACAGCCTCTGCCTCCTAGGCCACTGCCTCTACCCTCACACTCGTAACTGTTTCCTTGCAATAAACTAATTTCTTTGAGTGGGTCACCCTGAGCCAGACCCGGCCCGTTCCGTGTAAGTACATCTCTGCAGCAAAGAGAGCCAAAAATAACTCCATTGTCACAGAAACCAGGGGTCCTAGGAAATATTTGAATCCACTTCTGGGTAGGGAGATATTTTCTTGATGAAACTGGAAAAGTGGTTTATATATTAATGTGCTCCTGAATTCAGTCATGCACAGGTACACACATTTAAATGAATATGTGTCCCTAGAGGTATAAAAGCCTATGAAATCGTCACATTGTACACCTTACATGTATATGATCCTTCTTTGTCAATTATACTTTAATAACTCTAAGGAAAAAATTTTTAAAAGTAAACGAGTATGTTTATATATGAAAAGATTAAAAAAAAAAGTATAGGGCAGTGCCTGTGGCTCATCGAGTAGGGCACCGGCCCCATAGATCAAAGGTGGCAGGTTCAAACCCAGCCTTGGCCAAACTGCAAAAAACAAAAAAATAGCTGGACGTTGTGGCAGGCGCCTGTAGTCCCAGCTACTCGGGAGGCTGAGGCAAGAGAATTGCTTAAGCCCAGGAGTTAGAGGTTGCTGTGAGCTGTGTGATGCCACGGCACTCTACCGAGGGCGATAAAGTGAGACTCTGTCTCTACAAAAAAAAAAAAAAGAAAGAAAATATAAAAAAAAGAAAAAGTATAAGTATTGGTTTGCCAGATTGGAAGCTGCTGTCACTTAAGACAACTTGGGGTGGATGGTCACAGTCTTTCCCACCCTTTCCATCAGACGTGGAACTGATCTCTATAGCCCTGGACTCTGGGCCGGCCTGGGACTTGTGTGGGCCAACAGGGTACAGTGACAGTGACAGTGTGTGACGTCGGAGCCTTGGCCGCAGGAGGCCTTGTAAGCTCACTCTCACCGCTGCTTTGTTCACACCCCGTGGTAGTGGCCTGAGTGAGCCCGGCAGACACAGGAAGCAGAAGGAACATCCCGGCTGAGCCGTGTCCGAGCTGCCAAACCCAGAACAGGGGAAACTCAGGGGTGGTTATTTTAAGCCGGGGCCTGTGAAGGCTGTTTATTACACTTCAACATTTAACTGATGCAGCAGAAATTATGAATACATTTAACACAAACTAATTCAACAGAAATTATTAATACATTTAATGCAACCTATATAATTAGCCATAAAATCATGCAAGATAAAGGGTCCCTCACCCTGTCCCAGGGTGAGCGTTCCTTCCCTATTTAATGCAAACACTCATTTTCTCTGGGCTTTTCTAAGTCTCCACTAGCAAGATAACTAGTCTGAATGTAATAAAGTACAATGATGCCACAATAACACAATCATAAAAGTTTAAAAGAATTAATACAGAGCTAGCTCTGGAGAAAATCTTTATGAAAATGTTAAGATTGAGATCTCTCTCTTAGAAATGCTTTAAAATATTACCACGGCCTCTGAATTAACTATTGACAATGTCACTGAGATATATTGAGCTTTTATCATTTTTTTAAAAATTTCCTTAATAATATTCTGAGTATCCTGAAACTCATCTTAGGAACATAAACCTTAGTATTTGTTTAGCTCAAAGTCTATGCTAGAAGCTGTGTGCAGAATTTGAGTTCGAGGTCAGAGGAGTCTGAGGTCAGGCATTTGAATTTGAGGTCAGGAGTCATGCTGTTTTCTTTAATAAATGATAAAAGCGGAAGAGAGAACCCTTTAAGGATTGGAGGGTCTGGTCTGAGAAACAGTCCAAGCCTAAGTGACGAGGTAAGAGTTGCTAATAAATGCTGAGAGTGAAAGTTTGATGAGGACAGAGATTAAAAGTACCTTCTCCAAAATTACTGATTTATTGCAATGGAAATACAATACCTGTACAGTAGGGAAATGCCACCTTAACTAAGGGAAGAAATCTTAACCCAGCATGCGTGGCCTACAACTTACACACACACACAGGAGTTTATATATTCAGGAAAAACATAACCAGTATTAACGTGTGCTCTAGGTCGGATGCACCAAGTAGGGTACAACGCGGCTTATGTCATAAGCCTCATGTGCACAGAATATCTATTCATATGCAGGACAAAGAGGAGAAAGGAGAGGAAAGCAGAAGGAGAATGTGAAAGTGCCAAAAAGTGGGGGCAAAGTTCAGCATTACTGATTTTTCTTTTGGCAGTTTTTGGCCGGGGCTGGGTTTGAACCCGCCACCTCCGTCATATGGGGCCGGTGCCCTACTCCTTTGAGTCATCCGCGCCACCCCAGTGTTACTGAATGTTTAAAAAGCAAATACAAAAAACAAACACACACGACACCCAAAGATGTCATCTAGCGATGGCTTTCACAGACAGCACTGTAAGAGAAACCTACGTGATGGAGAAAGAGACTCTACTTAATTCTTTATTTTTGCTAGGTGGCGAGTGTAAGTGTTAGAAACGCATTTTGCTCCTTTACCCTGACACCTGTTGGCTACTCGGAACCACAGCTCTGAAGACTTGCTGGCACACTGGCCAGGTAAGCCTGGGAAAAAGTGGCCTCCCGTCCACCCCTGGTGTCCCCTGGAAAGGCAGTCCAGAGAATACTTCAGGAGGTATGGCACTGATTTCCAAATACAGTCAGATACAAAATTCGACTTACAGTAAAATAAACATATTGCACCTCAGACGTGAGATGGATAAACACACAGAGAGTTTGTATTCAATTTAATAAAACAAAAACTTTAGCCTTTCTACAAGCAAGGCACTCTGATATATTCTATTCTGTTTCATTTCGATTTTTAAAAGTGTTGGCCCCTAACTTACTAAATTGATTATGGGACCCACTGACCTACAAGACCCTGCAGGGAGGTGGAGCTAATCCCGTGTTCCCCGCCTCCCTCCTCAGTAATGAGAACTTAGGAAACTAAATGAGAATACGGTAGGTACAAAGGATACGCGCCTTATCTTATTCTAGGATTTTTAAAAAATAAAATGCAGAGGCAGCATTTGGATTTGAGTAGCTTATGTGCACTTCCCACCTGTAGAAATATCCTTTTCAGAAAAATAAAGATGATAATTGAAAAGTCCTGATCAAGCGCTCAAGTGCTCAAGCCCATCACATGGAAGCATCGACTCTAATGAATGACGTTTCAGGCTCCCTGAAGCCTTTGACAGTTGTGAGGAATTGGACCATGTACACATCCTTAGCTTTTACAAAAGAATGAAAACTGGGTAGCGCCTGTGGCTCAAAAGAGTAGGGCGCTGGCCCCATGTGCCGGAGGTGGCGGGTTCAAACTCAGCCCCAGCCAAAAACCACAAAAAAAAGAAGAATGAAAACAGACTGGCCTGCTGAACTCAGACATGAGGCAGGTACCTAAGTAAAGTTTTTAGTGAATTTTGTTACCTTGGTTGAAATCAAAACTTATTTTTTTTTATTACCTTGGCTTTTCCTCTAATAATTCAGATGATCAGGAGACAAGGTTTGAACCCATCACTTACAAATGCACATACTTATTATCTTTCTCGTAGCACATAGCCTAGAGGATATTATACCTTCAAAACAAAATGTAGGGTGGTGCCCGTAGCTCAGTGAGTAGGCGCCGGCCACATACACTGAGGCTGGCAGGTTCGAACCCGGCCTGGGCCAGCTAAAACAACAATGACAACTGCAACAACAACAAAAAATAGCCCAGAGTTGTGGTGGGCACCTGTAGACCCAGCTACTTGGGAGGCTGAGGCAAGAGAATCACTTAAGCCCAAAAGTTTGAGGTTGCTATGAGCTGTGATGTCATGGCACTCTAAAAAGGTGATAGCTTGAGACGCTGTCTCCAAAAAAAAACAAATGTGTCCTCACAGTCTGGCATGTCACTGCCAACAGGCACTGCCTAATCTTCCCGCCCTCAGAGACATGCCCGGCCCCCTTTCTGTCTCCTGTACTCTCTCCCGGCAGATCTCTTTATTTATCTTTCATGTGTTTTTATAAAGAGAAAGGAATTCAAGGACTTTGGCCAAACACGTTAGAGTTGGTGAAGTTAGCTAAAAAACCTGATTTTTGTGGCTATGCAAGAATAAAAGTATCTAGTAAGACTGATTTTCCACATGAACAGGTAACTGAGTTTTCCTGGGAATAACAGCCTGAGGAAGGAACGTGCTACGATCTGAGTCAGCAAAGTGGAGTCTCCTTCACAGAGACACAACAGAGCTAAGAAAGAGAAAAGGAATCAAATAAGCATCAGAAGTAGAAATAAGATAAAATGAAAAACAGGAGGAAGTGGCTGTTCAAATTTACAGCTTTCATGGTTTTCACTTTTTTTTTTTTTTAAAGACAAAGGCTTACTCTGTCACCTTGGGTAGAGTGCAGTGGCGTCATCATAGCTCACAGCAACCTCAAACTCCTGGGCTCTAGCAATCCTCCTGCCTCAGCCTCCCAAGTAGCTGGGACTACAGGTGTGCACCACCATGCCCAGCTAGTTTTTGGTAAAGACGGGGTCTCACTTTTCTCAGGCTGGTCTCAAACTCCTGAGCTCAAGCAATCCACCTGCCTCAGCCACCCACAGTGCTAGGATTACACATATGAGCCACCGCTCCTGGCTCATGGTTTTCAGCTTTGATGAAGACCTTGGAGGAATCATGACTTTGAATGTGCTGGCCATTGACACTGGAAAGCAAAAATCATGGAACATGGAATGATGACAACATTTCAGATGCTTCTGGAAAAGCATAGAAAACTCAAAGACCAAGTAATTAGTTTGAGATGTCTACAAATTATCATCTGCTCAAAACAGCTATTGTAAATATCTTGTGAAAAATCACAGCCACGCCGCTTACCAAGTTTAGCCTACTTTGCTTTGCTTTGCTCTTAGTTGACCTGTTTAAATATGGAATATGAAATCTGGCTAGCCTGAGGTGGGTTTACTGTTTTAAACTAAGGAGACTTGGTCATTTGTTAGCTAGGGCTCTGGACATACCTGAATACCCCCAGAGAACCTAGGACTTCCTGGAAGAGGACAGTGCATTGTGAAATGGACATCAGATGTTTGAGAAGCACACCGTAAACCTCAGCGACTAATTAGCTGCCCAGCTGTTTATATGGAGTGTTGAATGAGGTCCTTCTCCACCCGCTCACCCTTGATTTCAAGGTTAACAGTTCATAAGAATTCAGAGGCTCAGTACATGACCACTCTATCATATTCTGTGGTCACTGTCTGAAGTTCAAAGTGGAAGTGACAAATCAGTCACAGGTTTCAAATGCTCCAGAAGCCAAGGGAAGACGCAGTAAGGATGCTGAGGACAGCCCATCCCCAGAGCCCGGAATCCGACAGAGATGAACAACCACACGCAAGAGAACTGACCCCCGATCATAAAGCTGGGAGATGCAAATTAATTCTGTGACTCCCCTTTAGCCATTATCTGCTACTGTCAGCTACAGGAGCCACAACCAAAGTCTCTCTAAGCCTGTATATTCTGAATACATTTACAACTTCTAATTGCACACATTAAGATTAAACGGCGGCCAAGTAGGTCTCCAGAGGAAACGCTTTCTAAGGAGTGTTTAAAATCTCTCGCCTGTTCTGCTAATCACTCCGCAGTGAGACCAATGAAACAATCAACCCTGAGACTGCGGAACTTGTTGACAAATCGTTCTCCTTTTGGAAATTATGAATCTTAGTTACAATGCAACTGCATCCTGCGATATATTGAAGATGAAAGACCCTTACAACAGGCGATTTAAAATAGGCCCACTGGTTCTGAATAATGGCAGGCAGTTGCCGGCATGATAAAGCAAGTGGATCATGGGGGCTCATTTGTAAGGCTGCGAACAGCCGTGCTATTGCTGCTGAGAGTGATGACTATTACGTACACTACGAAAATTATTTCTAATAAAATGCTTGGAAATTTTTCTTTTCAAGGGGACCCAATACTGACACCTAATATTCAGGGGAGACTACGTTTCAAGTCTCTGGAGTGAAAATAGACTTGGGGTATCATCCCCTTTACTATAGGATGCTGATTTTGCAGTTTTAGTCTCTACTTAGATATTTATGTCAGGACCTGAAACCAGCTTTTCCTGAACCCCGAAGTGTAGCTCTTGTAACGGTAACCCAGGATTGCTGTCTCTAAGGAAAAATATTTCTGGTTAAAACAGAAGAATGGTTATGTTTTCAGATACCTCAAATTGCATACTATGAGCCAATTTTATAGCAACTTTGCCCAGAGTTACTGGGTTGGCCTGCTTATAAGAGAGTTCCAGTATCAAATAACATACACTACTGGGCCTCGTTTGTGAGCAACTACATTTTCTATACTTAAGGGCATCGTATAATAAAATTTTACCTAAACGTCATGACTACGTCTATATCACATCATGCATGGAAAACGTGAGACTCTCTTAGCTCTACCACAGGTAAGGAAAATAGTGAGTCTCTGACATTACTATTGAACACGTGTACAGGTGCCACCTTTCCAGGGGACAATGTTGCAATGAACTGGACTTCAACCAAATGGAAAAGTCTGCTCTTCAAAGACATGGTTAAGAAAATGGATATGTAAACCAGAGAAAGGGAGAAAATATTCAGAATACATACATCTGACAAAAGGCTTGTGCCCAGAATATTAAAAACTTCCACAAATCAATTAAAAGAGAACACAATAAAAAAGGTAGAGGCTTGCTACACATTTTACAAAAGGAGGTACGTGGATGGCCAATGTGCACAGGAAAAGGTGCTGAACCCCACTGATCTTCAACAATATAAAAATTAGAAGAACCATAGTGAGAACACACCATCTCGGCATCCCCCTAGAACAGCGAAAATCAAAGAAACTGCCGACACCACTTGCTGTTGAGTATGCGGAAAAACTGGAGTTTTCATCAATTTCTGCAGAAACATAGAATAGCACATGCTGGGAAAAGTGGCTGTTTCTGACAGTGTTAATCATATGCAAGTTTACTATGTTAAACTATTTTAAATTGCACACAAACTTTATGTCCACCCTGTGTATGACTGAGTCATGCAACTCATTCAAGAGAAATGAAAATACAAGTCACCAAACCTTGCCCAATAATGTTTTCATCAGTTTTCTTTGTAATAGCAAAAAACGTAAATTAAGCCAAAAGATCACCAGTGGGAGAATCCATAAACAACCGTGTCCCAGAATGCAATGTGCTGTTCTGAAATGGAATACTATTCAGCAGTAAAAAGGAAAAACGGACAGATACACATGGCATCGATAAATCTCAAGAACATTACGCTGAGCAATGAAGGCCAGATAACAAAACAAGTGCTTACAGTATGACTCTCTTCTTGGATGAAGTTCAAGAATAGGTAAAAGTAATCTTTGATGACAAAAATTAAAACAGGAGTCACTTATAGAGGATGAGAATTTTTTTTTTTTTTTGTAGAGACAGAGTCTCAGTCTATCACCCTTGGTAGAGTGCTGTGGAGTCACAGCTCACAGCAACCTCCAGCTCTTGGGCTTAGGCGGTTCTCTTGCCTCAGCCTCCCGAGTATCTGGGACTACAGGTGCCCGCCACAGCGCCCGGCTAATTTTTGATGCAGTTCAGCCGGGGCCAGGGCTGAACCTGCCACCCTTGGTATATGGGGCCAGCGCCCTACTCGCTGAGCCACAGGAGCCACCCTAGAGGATGAGAATTAAACAACAAAGAAGGCACTATTCTTGACGGGTGAAAATGTTATCTACACTGATGAGAGTATTTGTTGCCTGGGTGTATACATTAGGTCAAAATTTACCTAATTTTATACTTGAGATCTTTGTATTTTGCTACATATAAGCTCAGAATTTTTTTGTAAAGGATGGGTGGGCTCTATTCTAACTTCTGTAATGAATAAATGAGGCAAGTTAGAGTAGTAAGTACACCAACATTGGTTTTGAAAAAATCATTTCATTCACACATACACAAGGTGCCCAAAACATGTATATACACTTTAAGAAAAGAAAAAACTAGAGGCAGACGCAGTGGCTCACACCTATAATCCTAACATGCTGGGAGGCTGAGGTGGGTGGATTGCTTCAGTTCAGGAGTTTGAGATCAATATGAGCAAGAATGAGACCCTGTCTCGACTAAAAGTACAAAGACTGACCGGGCCTGGGGTAGGTGCCTATAGTCTCTGTTACAAGGGAGACAGAAGCAAGAGGATCGTTTGAGCCCAAGAGTTTGGGGTTGCTGTGAGCTATGCCACTATACCAAGGGTGACAAAGCGAGACTCTGACTTAAAAAAAAAAAGAAGAAGAAAAGAAAAGAAAGGAAAACATTGTTTTAAAATTGTAACACTCAAGTCATGTTTGACTTCTTCAATTACAAGAGGTACTCAAACATGACTTGTATGCATCTTTTATTATTGTTATATATTAAGTATCATCATTTTAATACAGTTTTTCTCCTTTCTTGAAATGCGTATACATTTCTTGGGACCCTCTATATACGTAAAATTGTTGAGAAAGATCACACCAAACAGTAACAGCCATTCCTTTTTGGTGCTAAGATTTCAAGTGATTTAAGTTTTTGTTTTATTTTTTTCAGATCTCGATGGCGTCATGTTCCTACAATGGTCATTTATTCCATGTGTAATTAGTACAGTAAAATAAAATGAACACGTGAGGTTATTATTCTTACAAAGAACAAAATGTTGCAAGGAGTGATAGGAAAAATGTCGGAATGTGTTGTGAGAACAGCCCAAGCTTTATGCCTCTCAATTTCAATTCCTGCCATTGCCCACAAAGATGAAAGTGCTACGGAGGTCACAGACAGGAGGGAAATTAAGTCTGTCCTCCTAATCTTGCCTTACCTGGATTCATTTTACTGCCTTCCTTTGTTGTCTCTAAAACAGCACATTTCTTTGACCCGACAACTAATGTTACAAGTCAGCAATGCTGTCAAGATTCGCTTCGGTCAGCACCCCCTAAGAAGATGTCACATCTTACCTGCACGTTGAAGAAAGGTGCTCCAGTTAAAGGCGGCATTTGGTGTGGTGGTAATTCCTGGGTCAAAGGAACAAGAGAAAGAGATAAGTCCACTGTGATAAGACTGCTGAAATACAACCAGTTATTTCGTGTCAAATTTTAAGTGATGGCAGAAGTCGGTTCTCATAAAGCTACTTCGAGTTCTGAGCATTTCAATGAAGCCCTACTAATCCCTCTAGGTCAGGAGGTTGAAACTGAGCTCTTGGGGTCTAGGTGGGAAAAGATCCTCCACTTTGAGCCCATGATCCACTACTGGACCAAACTGCCTTTGGCTGATAGGAACCTCGAGTTCCTTACAAAAATGCATGTAAGTAACAGGTATCTAAAATATTACCAGCTAAATCTAATGGCCCTCCTTTCAGCCCTCACCAAATGATCGATGAAGCCTGCCGTCTGAGTCCTTTCCTCAGACAGATAGGTCAAGTTTAACTTGTTCTGAACAAATGAACGTTTTAAGATTAAGAAAACGCAGAAACAACATTTAACGAGAAATTGTGATGTTTTGTAAAATGCAACTCAAGACATCAACTACCTCTAACATCCACGTGGATGTGATCTACATGGAATAATACAAACCATGGCTGGTCAACAGGTGCATGGCCCCAGCCCACCGCTGGTAATCCTTAAAGATCTGCTGAGCAGGCTGGTTCCTCCTATTTATCTGGTTGGAAACTAAGGTTTGAAGAGGTTACAGTGTTCAGACCCCCAGTGTGCAGGCGAAAAGCTGAGTTCAAAATCACGTGCTACTTCAAAGCCTGTGATTTCCCTGCTGCACCAACCAAAAATGTCATTGAAACCACTACAGCACTGACATCATGCCACTATGAGAGTGTGTCCCAGCCGCAGGGGCCCCGTGGGCTTTGTAGGCCCTTGGTATGGGCCTCAATGGAGAAGTCCCTGTGAGACTCGGCCTCCTGGCTCAGCCTCTAAGTCTCTCCTAGCCACTGCATAGAATCAGCGATTGTTCTCCCTTGGAGACCCCCTCTTCCCCTTAACTCTGTGGTGCAGCACAGTGGTTCCCAAAGTGCTTTTTGGCCTCAGAAGGCTTTGCCGAGGGCATCAGATGCCACTGCAGGGTTAGGGGAGGGAAGGAGTAGGGCAGGTTGGGGGTGAAGTGATCTAGTGCCCCCCCAAACCCAGCTCAAGTCAACATAAACAGCTTTTTGTTTTCTTTCTTTAAACAAGCCACCACCAAGGGAGTACATGGTACTTTCTACTGGTTTTAAATGTGAAGTGATCTGCACCTTAATTATTTCATTTATTTATTTATACTTTTTTGAGACAGAGTCTCACTCTGTCACCCTGGGTCGAATGCCATGGCATCAAGCTCACAGCAACCTCAAACTCTTGGGCTGATCACCTTGCGTCAGCTTCCTGAGCAGCTGGGATTACAGGGGCCTGCCACAATGCCTGGCTATTTTTAGAGACAGGGTCTCTCTCTAGCTCAGGCTGGTCTCAAATTCCTGAGCTCTGGCGATCCACCCTCCTTGGCCTCCCAGAGTGCTAGGATTACAGATGTGAGCCACCACACCCGGCCTGTGATCTGCATTTTAAATTATTTGGTTTATAATTAATAATTTAATTTTTAGATAATAATTAAATGGTTTATAATTTCTCCTATTTATCTTTTAATGTGAGAAAATAATAAAAATGTTTCCCTTCTACCGATTATTTTTAGGTGAATCTCAGAAATCATAGCATCTTCTCCATAAACATTTCAGTATATGTCTCCAAAGGATACGATTCATTCTTATATTAAAAAAAAATGCATATATGTATATATATATATATAGCAGAACCTCCATAGCTGACCACCTCTCCACACTGACTACCTCCTTAAGTTGACCTAGGTTTCTGAGACTGGACATCTACCCACATACTAAGGCCTAGTCCTACCTCCTTATGGTGATGACCTCCATATGCTGACCAGTTTGTCCATTGGGTGGTCAACTTACAGAGGCTCTATTGCACATATATTCTTTCTCTATCTCTTTACTTTAAAAAAGTAAATAAAAAACAGATATTTAAAAATTCTTACCTTGACTCTGGACATAGATCTTACCCTTAGCATGTGGCTTGTGGAAGGAGAGGCAAAAGGGAAAAAAAAAAGAAAGATGTAGTAAATTTGATAGTCCACTATGATGCTTTACCGAAATAAAATGAAGGTCATTAACAAAATCTCTTGGAAAATATCACTAAGAATCACCTACACAGCTGCGTGCAAACTCGTTTCTCTTCCAGAGCACAGCGCTACCTCTGCTTTTAGTGGGTTTTGCTGTTAAAAATATAGCATCTATAAGCTAAGAAGCACAAAGAGGAAAAATAGTCTCTTAAATTAGGCTTAATGCTACTGTTTGAGCAGAGATGTTACTGAAGTTTAGCTAGAGAGTGTGCCAGGAACAGGGCCCATCGGACCTAAAGTGGTAGATGAGAAGTGTGGTTTGGGGGTACACATTCCTGAGTGGAGAATACTCCCTGGACCCCCAGAAAAGAAGAAAAAAGGAACCAGGAGGAAAACGAGGAGAAGGAAGAGCTGATATATTGGCAAGGGGGCTTATTAGTCCAGGCACTGGAGGATGGACTGTCCCTGAGGACCTGGTAAGGACCTCCCCAAACACCTGTGACATCCAGGAAAAAGGTGGCACTTGCATGACACACGGGACATTTGCACCAAGATCTCAGCTTCCTCTTTCATGTGCTGCTTTCTGGTAGAAACTCACAAAACCACTAGAAAGAAAAGGAGTCCATTTCTCCAGGTCATTGCAAAACAGTGGCAAAATATTTTTCCAAATTAAGTTTAGATGCAAAGGTGGAAGTGGGAGGGGGGGAGGGCGGGGCAGCACGAGAAATCGTTTTTAAGTGCCTCAGGAATCAAGTAGATGTCAATAGACATTTTTTTCACATGATCAAAATTTTAGTGAAAGAGTCCAACGATGCACATCTTCTTGTCATGGAAATGAAGCCTAGCAGATCAGCGCATAACATGACTCAGCCATCGGGGAGCTGCAGCCCTGCAGATCAAGGCTCTGTGTGCAGGAGCAATCAGGGGCATGGCGCAGTCCCGGGAGGCATGTGATCCACTTTTGACTTTGTCCCCAAACCAGTTTTATACAAGGTGGCCATAAAGTTCCTGTGCAAGTTAAAATAGTGTGTGATTTAAAACTGCATAAGAACTTTATGGCCACTCTGTATTTTGAGAAAGGAGCCAAAGGTGAAATAGCGTTGCCAGGGCAAAGAAGGTCACTGTGAAGATGGAGGTGTGGCCTGACTCCCTTGGGCTGACAGAAGGTTTGGGAAGCGGCAATGTCCCAGCAGAAGGTCAAACGTGCATAAGCCTCAGGGTGGTTTTGGTTTTGTCTTCAGCATCACATCTTGTATTTAACCATCCGATGCACGTGAAGCCTCCTGAAGTCTTACATTGGGTGTGAGTACCTGTCCCAATGCTCTTAAAACAGTAAACCTCTTCTTTACTAATTGATGGAAAACATGGATAATAGCAATCATCTGAAATGGAAACTGAAGTTCAGAACCCTGCATTACTCCTTTTGTTTAATTATAACTTCACGGGAAAGCTGGGAGAAAAAATGTTATTGGAATGCAGTGGAGGCTCTGAGTGCTTCTCTCTTAACCAATTCTAAGTCTAAACGCTGGCCTGGAAAACCTCTCTAAGGTGGATGTTAAAGTACTGACTAACTGTGTTAATTTAAAAGTTAACACAAGGCCAGGTGCGGTGGCTCACGCTTGTAATTCTAGCACTCTGCGAGGCGGAGACGGGTGGATTGCCTGAGCTCACAGGTTGGAGACCAGCCTGAGTAAGAGCAAGACCCCATCTCTAAAAATAGCCAGGCGTTGTGGTAGGTGCCTATAGTTTTAGCCACCAGGGAGGCTGAGACAAGAGAATAGCTTGAGGCCAAGAGTTTGAGCGCCACGGCACTCTTTACCCAGGATGACAAAGTGAGACTCTGTCTCCATGAAAGAAAAAAAAGAAAAAGAAAACTTGAAAAATTAAGTACTAAGTCCTGTATAGACTTTCAAAACGTATCATAAATGGCATTTTAAGAACGAGAAAATACAGTTTACAGGATAGAAGGAAGCTGGACCTGCTGGGTTATTTTTAGTCATTGTAATAAAAAGGAATCTGACAAAAGGCAATGGGCTTATATTGATTTTTAAAGACATTTTCCACATTGAAATGTTACAAATATAAATTAACTTTCTTCACTCAATATTTATCGTTTATTCATTTTTTTGAAATAACATAGGAGTCAAAGTTCTTGCACATTGCCTGCCCTACCAGATGATACATAAAATGACCAAGAGAGAGGGTGAGAGCACGGGGAAGATTTGCCTTGTGTAATGTCTGTGAGAAACAATTACTTTTGTGGTCCGTTATTGGATATAAAAAGCCAGTGTCCTATACATTACATAGATACCTCAGAATAGGTATGGTCTTGTAACAGAGCTTATGCCAATTAGTTCCCTTTTATAATGGAATCATAACAACAAAAAGACTCCCTATTCTTTGATTAAAGGAACACAGAGATTAAACTTCTGAAATTAAACTTTCTGCAAATGGAAGCCACAACACATATTATTTCGGAAATACCTGCACAACTTTATGCTCTGCAGGTGGCTGATAAAGCATTGATTCTTATTTTGAAATTGCAATACAACCTCTGTTTGTGGCTTTGTTAAAAACACTAGTAAAATAATCACAAATGGCTTAAAAGACATCATGGTCCATACATGTAAAGTTCACAATATATCTAAGCCATAAAACACATAGAAAATGAGCACTGTTCAGGAGACATGGTGTCTTTTTCCTTCCTCTAACTCTTTTCCCTTAGAAATCTATTTTCAGGCCAGGCAAGGGCTCATACCTATAATCCTAGCACTGTGGGAGGCCAAGGCAGGAGGATCTCTTGAGCTCAGGAGTCAGAGACCAGCCTGAACAAGAGCAAGACTCTGACTCTACTAAAAATAGAAAAATTAGACAAGCGCTGTGGCAGCCTCCCAAGTAGTCCCAGCTACCTGGGAGGCCGAGGTAGGAGGATTGCTTGGGCATAAGAGTTTGAGGTTGCAATGAGCTAGGCTGATGCCAGGGAACTCTAGACTGGGCAACAGAGTGAGGCTCTGTCCCAAAACAAACAAACAAACAAACAAACAAATGAATCTGTTTTCAAGCCAAAGAGGAAAATAATACTCAAAAAAAAGGAGTAGGGAGTGGTGACGTGACCTTACCACTGAACATACAACTAAACCAAAGAAAATTTTTTTTCAGGAAAAGGAAATACGCATGGATGAAATGAGAAAGAAATTAAAAAAAAAAAACTAGATTGGGATATTATTCTATCAGCTCCAATGTGGAGCAGGTGGCATAGATGAAACTAAGACAACCCTCGATCCTGGCAAAGTCAAGGATTTGACTGTGAATGTAGCAGTTAGTCTCCCGCGACAACTCAAGATACGGAATGTCAATAGGACCCTTCCTGAGAAGATTTTTATTTTTTAAAACAGTTAAACCTAGGCACTAAACAGCTCAGAATTACTTCTGATTCTATTCAGAACCTTCCTTTCCCACACTCTGCCTTAGCAATTTAATGAATCAGATGCGATCCCGTGATCATCTTACATGTGTGACCCCTCAGACACGTAAGAGTTAAACTCAAGGTCTATGTTCTGGAATTGATAAGCTTTCCATCCTTAACACTTCTCAATTCCCAGAGATCTCACATGGACAAAAGCATGGAAAGAGTATTTGCAATTCCATCGAGAAATCTTCAAGGAAAGCCCATCTTAATACAAGTTATTAAAAATGATTAATTTGCTAGAATTTGACCAGTCTCTGGATTTCCTCTTGCAGTGCATTGGTGGGGAGGGTGGGCACACGAGCAAGGTAGTCTAGCCATGAAACCCAGAAATGGATGTTTCCTTGTTTCCATTATGGTGGAAACTGTAATAGAAAGTGAGGGCTGTGTGGTTCCAGCTGCTGCCAAGATGATCTTTGGAGATAATCAGGCAAAAAGCAATGGGCCATGCAGAAGGAGGAGGAGTAAGTAGCTAAGAAGCCAACATGCTGGGGTTATTGACTTGAGGAATTAGTCCATACACAGCGCGTTAAGGAGGTTAGGCAGCACTGTCAACACCTGCATGGACTTTTTGAGCTCACCTGTGGCATGAACTGCATATGTGACAGCCAATGAAATCTCTCCTGCTTTCTATATTTTAATTTCCAAAAGAATTTTAATGAGTACATGCACACACTGAGGGATCACTTAACACAACTACTTCAACAAAGTTATTTTTCTTTAACAAGTTCCAAGGACAGGAGATAAATTAGGCCCCAGAAGGCGCTGACTCAAAGTTATCGAATACCACTACTACTACTACTAATACAATCACTAAAAGGGTAACAATACCAGAAAGTTTAGCTCACTGCCAACTTCAACAAAACATACTGACATGCCCTTTGTTCTGGAGTGTGCTTTTTAAAATTTGATAACTGCTTCCAGCAATATTTACTCAAACTCAAGATTTTTTAAAAAATAGCTCATAAATCAACATTTGAGTTTAGAGAATGCTCTCTTAACAGAGCACTTATTAGAAAAAGAGTGAGAACAGAGGCATGAGGGGTTTTCAACACAATGGAGACATATTAAACCGTAATCATTGCTTTTGCTAAAGATGAACCTCCTATTAAGACATATATTTAAATTTTTACTTTTAGCGAAATTTTTACATGTCCTGGTGCATGGTGAATTTATAGAACACATCTTAAACTCAAACTGGAACTAGAAGTATTTAAATTTGCATTCTGAACTTTTATTACACACTATAACAAGAAATCAAATCCTGATAGGCAACTTTTAGAATTTCCACAATGTACATCTCACAGTGGGAGATGTGTGGTGAATCAAATTCTTAAAAATGTCACGTCTGGGTTATGATGTCACAACCAACAGAGTAATGTTATCCTAAAATGAGACCCAGGTGGATCCTACATGACAAATAACCAGCAGCACAGCATGCCCACCGGGTGGGAGGCCCTCCGGGATTATAAACCTCACAAAGAAAGTGTGAACTTTAAATTAAGGCTGATCTAAACAACACTAAAACATAATGACTTGGGCGTAAACAAAGGAATTTCAAATTGGAAGAGATAAAATGAAGCTACCCTGATTGAAATCCAATCAACTTAATTTGTATAGAGTCAGCCAAAGACAGGTAGGTCACAAACACCTCCAAGATAAGGCTTCCAAAAGGGCACCCAACTTTCCCTGAGGGCTAAAATTAAACCACGGGTTACAAAATAAACCCTTACCTGACACAGGTTTCTTAACCTCGTCTCTACAAAATAGGCCTCCCCCTACTTACCTGTGTACAGCAGTGCTGTCCAATACAAAAGCCATTGGCCCCCATGGACAAGGATATTGAGTCCTTGGCATACATTTGTTTTCAATTAAGATATGTTGTAAGTGTAGAGTACAACTTGGAGTACAAAGACTTAGTCCAAAAGAAAGGTAAAATGTGTCATCAGTCATTTTCATATTGCTTTCACGTTGAGATAATATTTTGGATATAGTGTATAGCAATAAATTTGGCCTTGACCAAAATGAGGCGTGGCCTCTGTCCTCAGCTTCTGGGAAGTGGTATATGTGATATGATGCCTGATAGGAATGTCTTCATTAAGGGTGGTAAATGGCTACACTGGATCTCAGGGAGGGGACAGACACATCCAGCAGTCTCAGGATTTGGGGTGGCCATGCCAGAAAGACCGGCTATATGATTTAGGGTGGAGACTGTGGGTCAAGTGGTATCAGTCAGTATGTAGACTAATCTGGCAATAGATCAATCAATGAGTCATGCTCACATCATGAAGCCCCAATAAAAACTCTGGACACTGGGCCCAGGGGAGCTTCCTAAAGACTGTCACAACTCAACACTGAGACGTTGATTTGCACCCTGACTCCACAGAGAAGAGGGCAACAGAAGCTCCACCCTTGGAACCGCCTGGGCTCTGCCCTGCGTGTCTCTGCCTCTGGTGGATTTTAATCTGTACCCTTTCCCTGAAATAAACCGTGAGTTCTGTGAGTCCCTTTGTGAATTCTAGACCCTGAGGATGCTCTGGGGAACATGACGAACTACATACAGCTGGTGTCAGAAGGGACGGCAGTCTCATGGACGGTACAAAGCACTCTACTGTGTATTGCAGACTGCTAGCTCCAGGCAGCAAGGTTACATAAACATGCTATTAAATTAACTTTACTTGTTTCTATTTACTTCTTTCAATGTGGCCACCAGAAAATTTAAAATTACATACAATGCTCACATTGGCGGCTAGTGTTATATTTCTATTAGTGCAGATATTGAAAGTTTGCCTGTATGAATGGACATCTTCATTTAATTACCTTTCTAAATTAATTTTGGAAAAACACAAGCCTTAGGCACGCTGTATGCTCAAAAACTACTTTTAAATACATAAACACTATATATTTTGTCTTTTGAAATCACAAAAGCAATAAGAAGCAAATACTATAATTCTTTCTAATCTGGGATTATTGAAATTTGATTCCAGTTTAGTAATAATTAGGCATGATTAACTAAACTGTAATCTGAGCCAAACCTACTCACTAAAACAGAAAATACGAAATTAAAAACCAAAGCTACCAATTCCATAAAGAGCAAAACTCAATTGCTCAAAACCTGTATCACTGTTCAGAATACATAAAGAGAAGAAAATCTCTCCCCAAAAATCCATCTGAAATAATTACATAAACATGGCTGAATAAGAAACCATTACATTATTTATACATTTTTTTATTTGCAAGAACTAATCACATAAAGATATTGAGCTAAACTTGATTGAAAAGTGATCCACCAGGTTCGGCCTGTGGCTCAAGTGGCTAAGGCGCCAGCCACGCACACCTGAGCTGGCGGGTTCGAATCCAGCCCAGCCCAACAAACAACAATGTCGGCTGCAACCAAAAAATGGCCGGGCATTGTGGCAGGTGCCTGTAGTTCCAGCTACTTGGGAGGTGGAGGTAGGAGACTCGCTTGAGCCCAGGAATTGGAGGTTGCTGTGAGCTGTGAAGCCACAGCACTCTACCCAGTGTGACAGCTTGAGGCTCTGTCGCAAAAAAAAAAAAAAAAGAGAAGTCATCCACCAAAAACGTACAAAAGTATTAAAAACAGTTTCAAGGGGTGTGGTGGTTCATGCTTGTAATCCTAGCACTTTGGGAGGCCTGGGCAGGAGGATCACTTGATCCCAGGAGTTAGTGACCAGTCTGGGAAATATAGTGAGAACCCTGTCTCTATAAAAAGTTTAAAAATTAGCAGAGCATGCTGGTGTGCCCTTGTAGTCTCAGCTACTCGGGAGGCTGGGGCAGGAGGATTGCTTGGGCCCAGCAGTTCAAGGCTGCCATGAGCTGTGATTATGCCACAGCACTCCAGCCTGGGTGACAGAAGATTCTGTCTCTAAAAAAATAGGAAAAAGGCTTCACATTCAAATTCAATGACTAGCTAACTAGCTCCCATCATTTTAAACTAGAAAACTAGAAAAACAAATGTCTCCCTTCTTTTATTAACATTAGCTTTATTATAGTGCCTGTTATATCATCATCCAAGATCAAATAATCTTTGCTGCTGTCTCCATTTTTTTTCAAATGCCTTGTTATTACACTTGACAGAGTGGCCTTTCCAAGAGCACAGACTGATAACTCAGGCATAGATGCTGCGTGGAGAACTTCCTTTGAGGATCCAAGTGGCAGGCACATGGCTCATTCTGAGAGTGCGATGGCCCTTCCTGTAGCACATTGCTAGGATCTCATCACTATTACCACCAAGCCTGGCCCAAATGCACCTGGCCACTGTACATTTTGTTCAGTTTCCTCATCACTACACCCAGGTGTTACACTCACCTAGGAAGAACTGTTTCCATGCTCCGTCAATTGGCAAATTACGGCTCCCAGGGTTATTTCCCCACTAAGCCCTCCTCTGAGGACACCCTATGTTTTCAGCTGTATTCTGTACATGTACCCCAAGGCCAACGTCTGTCTTAATTCATTATATCTGGAACTAAATGTTTCAGCTCCTCACTTTTTCTCCCTCCAAATCCCTTTCCTTGATTTCTTCCAAAACGTATTGATAAAAATGCCAAATTAAGTAACTCCTCTTGGACCCTTCTTTACGTCTTGCTTACTAACTGTGATCTTCCAACACAATTATTACCTCCTCTATGGTCCTTACGCTAAAAAAAAATAAGTCTTTAGTAAGGTACATTTAGAGATAAAATGGCTTACATTTATGGTTGAAATAGCATGATATCTGGGATTTTTTTTCAGGACTTCATTTTTTTTATTAGATTGTAACTGTGTACATTACTGCATTTATGGGGTGCAATGTGCTGATTTTATATACAATTTGGAATGTTTACATCAAACTGGTTAACATGGCCTTCACCTCACTTATTTAATTGCTGTGTTTAGACATTTATACTCTACTCTTAATACATCTGACTTGTACCCTGGCAATATGCACAATAGGTGAGGTCCCACTGATTACTCCCCCTCCACCTGTCCACCCCCACCCCTCCCTTCTCCTTGCCTCCTCTTCTCTCCTTCTTTCTGGGCTATATTGTATTTTATCATTCATATGAAAGTGTGGGTGAATATAAATTGGTTTCATAATAGTACTGATTACATTGGATACTTTTTTTCCATTCTTGAGATACTTTACTAAGAATATGATCCAATCTCATCCATGTAAACATAAAAGAGGTAAAGTCTCCATTTTTCACCATTAACAAAAATTGACTCTCACTGGATAAAATATCTAAACTTAAGACATGAAACTATAAAGATTCTTGGAGAGAGTGCAGGGGAAAGACTTGAAGAAATTGGCCTGGGAGAATACTTTATGAGGAGGACCCCCCTCCCCCCCACCCCAGGCAACTGAAGCAACACCAAAAATACATTACTGGGATCCGATCAAACTAAAAAGTTTCTGCACAGCCAAGAACACAGTAACTAAAGCAAGCAGACAGCCCTCAGAATGGGAGAAGATATTTGCAGGTTATGTTTCTGACAAAGGTTTGATAACTAGAATCCATGGAGAACTCAAACTTATTAACAAGAAAAGAACAAGTGATCCCATTTCACTGTGGGCAAGAGACTTGAACAGAAGCTTCTCTGAAGAGGACGGGCCCATGGCCTACAGAACATGAAAAAATGCTCATCATCTTTTCTTCCAAGGCCAGGCTTGGTGACTCCTGCCTATAATTGTACCACTCTCAAAGGCCAAGGCAGGTGGATTGCCTGAGTTCAGGAGTTAAAGACCAGCCTCAGCTAGAGCAAGACCTCATCTCTAAAATTTTCCAGGCATTGTGCTGGGCGCCTGTAGTCCGAGCTACTTGGGAGGCTGAGGCAGGAGGATCTCCTGAGCCCAAGACTTGAGGTTGCTATGAGATGTGATGCCACAGCACTCTACTGAGGGCAACAAAGTGAGATTCTGTCTTAAAAATAAATAATAAATTAATTAATTAAAAAAATTTTTCCAGAAAAATATCAGAGTGTGTGTGTGTGTGTGTGTGTGTGTGTGTGTCTATAAGGAGAAAGTAGATGAAGTAAGAATTGAGGAAGGTAACCTGGGTGCTGGGCACCTACAGACTCACAACAGTATTCTTGCTACTTTTGCACATGCCTGACATTTTCTATAATAAAATGTCCTAAAGGAGGAACCATCTCTAGGTAAATTCAATTCAACAGATGCTTGGACAGGAGGTGGTGTGTTATTCTCTGGGGAGGATAGGTGACTACCTAAGCATGAGGATGTGCGTAGGGGATACACACTAAATACGGCAGGTGATTATAGTGGCCATACTCCCCTCCCTGCGTTCAACCCCAGATCACCAGGTAGAGGCTCCATCTCTACCCTCTACCTTGCTTTGGCCAGTGGAATGATAGCAAATACCACAGAGATCTAGAAAATGCTTGTGAACTGGGGGCTGCTCTCTCCTGCTGCCCAGCCTGATGAAGGATGATAAACCCCATGGAGAAAGGCCTCAGGGGGTCCAACCATCCTGCTAAGGTCCCAGGCATGTGAGTGAGGCCACCTTGTTTGTTTTAAGGCATTTGGTTTCTTTCTTAGCAACTGATAGAGCGAGTGATTTCATTTCCTCTGTACCAATTGTGCAGGATCAAGGAAGGATTTGTAGAAAAGGATGACATTTGAGGCTGAGAAGGTAAGAAAAAATGGCAGTGAGTTCATGGAAAGAAACATGCTTCAGCAGGTAAGAGATTTCTTTAATGTCTGACTTAAAAGAAGACAGCTGGGTTCTCACGTTTGCAGCCTCATTCACTCTGTTGCAATATGTTGTTTTGGTTGATGTATATAAAGAAAACCTAGCCTCTTTCAAAGAGGTAGTTTTCGGATTATTGTGGGCATTATTCTTGGATACTAGACTAAAACTCAACAAGTGGCCATTTCTGAAAAGCTAGCTGCAATCAGTGAATTTTTCATACTCGGTTATATTACAGTTCACACTTCGAATGGCTCCATCCCCTATCCTCGATTCTGTGGGTCATGCATTGGTAATTTGAAACTACTGGTTTGCTGAACCATTATTTTGCATAATTAATATATTTTAAAGATCATATTTGTTAATATCATCACTGATCTCATCTGAAGAACCTTTGCATTTTGAGAGGCTGACACCCTCATTCTTGGCTTTCCACAAATTCTAATTTTTGCTCGAGAGTTCAAATTCATCATTGGTAACAAACACTGCCGGTAGTTTTTCTTGACATGACTGGCATAATTTGCTCAGTTTTAAGAAACTGTCTGACAGTCACCCAAGTCTGAGTCATCTGAGTTTGTCTGTCAGTTATTCTTTTAGGCAAAAAAATGGTGTTAAAAAGCTCAGCTTACAACTCAGATAGTCAGGATAAGCATTGTTCTCCACACAGTCTGCAGCAGAAGCCTTTACGGGTACCTTCTCCCATCACATAGAACATTGTTTAAAAATGGATCCAAAGGTTAATATTCAAAAACTTAATAATTTGCATGGCCTCATCAAGGACTTTTTTTTTTTTTTTTTATTGTTGGGGATTCATTGAGGGTACAAGAAACCATGTTACACTAGTTGCATTTGTTGGGTAAAGTCCCTCTTACAATCGAGTTTTGCCCCCAAAAGGTGTGGCACACACCAAGGCCCCAAGAC